>JAKTTS010000438.1:0-13750 GCA_030560485.1 Ascoidea tarda (nom. inval.) | reverse complement strand
ACGCAAGCCCACCAGCTAAGAAGCCAGATAAAAGGGAAATTTGCTGAGAAGCAGACTTCTCGGGCTTATATTCATTAGTTTGGGACATTTCTTGTTAAAAGCTGTTCTATAAAAGAAAATCAAGGATGAAGAATCATGAAAAGATGGGAATAATATTATGAAAAGTATTTAAATTAAACTATTATTTTACACTTTTTTTTTATTTTTTTGGGAAATAGAAGGTGAAATAAAACCAAACTTTATAAGTTGAATAAATCATGATTCATTAAAATTTTAGCCAATAAAAGGCTCTTTTCGGAAGCGTTTTTTTTTCAAATATAACGAATTGATTTGTGCTACTTTTGGACGTTTCCATTATTTCCATTTCTATAGAAGACAACTTAGTAAGAAGTACTAACCCATGAGCCAATCTGGGGCTAGGTTGGGGTTGATTTTGATCGAGTCTACATCAAACTTTTCAATCAATAATTCTACTAATATTCTTCCACCTCTTGAGCCAGTAAACCTTCTGTATTCTTCAGAAACACTGGCAAGATTCCAGCCTTGTAATCGTCTTAAGCAACCAATCACTGTACCAGTTCTATGCCTTCCCATCCCACAACAAATTAATAAAGGATAGTTGTTTTTATTCACGATTATTTCGATGGCTTCTTTGATGGAGGTTTCACTAAGCCCATCCCATGGGTTATTATTATAGCCATCAGCATTGATTCCAACATAGTATAGGTTTATGTTGTTATCTTCAGCAAATTCAATAAAGTTGTCATTTGGGTCTTCTGAAGCAAGCCAAACAATGTTTTTCAATTTTAATTCTTTCAAAAATGGGAAATTTATTGAAGTTGGCTGTCCTGATCTATAAAGAAATCTTTCAACAGGACAAAAATTCAAGGGAGGAACAATTTTTAATAATGGTGTATTTGAAATTTTGGTTAAATATTTTGAGTTATAATGTCCCATATTGTTTTCTTCATTTTGGATATCTTCCTCATCTTGCAATTCTAGCTCATTATTTATGTCATCTATACTATAAGCAGTTTCGACATCGTGTATGGTTACAATGGGATCGTCCTCTGTATTTTCGCTAGTCTCGCCATGTTCATTATTGGATTCATTGGTGTGTTTATTATTGCCATTGGCGACATTTCCCAGATGTTGCCCTTTGCCGTTGACTGGAGTGGCATATGTTTGTGTATACTCATCTTTGTGTTTGTTTGACATTTCGACAGCGTAGTAGAAGAGGGCAAACGTATCAAGGCGGTCTGTTGGTTCATCCAGTTGGCGTTGGTCTAGCGCTGGTCTTGCTCTGGTTGCCCATTGCTGAGATGCTGGAACCTCTTAGAACATAGTGGAGGTGTCTTCGGAACAGAGAGCGTCGCTCGGAAAAACCTGAAAAACCTGAAAAACACCGAAATGCTCCTCCATCAACAGCTCCAACAGTGGGAAGCACTGGAGATGGAGAAGCATGGCAATTCGATCTGTATTAGAGAACATACAAACTATACACTGGAGCCACTGGATCTATCTGCCTTCTCGCTATCTTGGTGTGCCAGAGCAGGCTCGTTTTTACTTGTTTTCTTGTGTTTTCTTTTTCTTCTCTTCTTCTCTGTATCCTGTTCAGCAAGATCCTTTGCTGTGCCATTGGTAGGTGGTTTCTGTGTTTTCTTCTTTTTGATACTGAGTGGATTGGGTTCTTTGGGTCCTCTTTTTCTCTTTTTCTTTGGCTTGGAATCGTCTTCTCCCTCTGTGGATTTCTGCTCTCTGATTCCAGCAGTTTTGGCATTATTTAAACCTTCACTTAGTTTACTTTTTTCATAAATCTTTCGAGCTTTTTCTGTCGTGTCGCTTAGTGGTTCCATAACCAATACCCCTGTTTTATTTATATAGATTAGTGGCACACCAGGAACTTTTCGTAATTCTTTTCTTAATACCTCGTCCTGGGTCACAATAATATAACGAAATTTGTTGTTATTATTGACATTTGTAATGGACAGTATACATTTATGAGGAGTTTCAGGCTCCTTTGGAAGATGTCCACAACGACGCCTCTCGAATTGTTTGGCTAATTCAATTGCTTCGTGATTTTTGGCTCTATATAATTCCTGAATGCAGCATTGAGTTATCACTATTTTTTCACAATATCACTGTTAGTCAATCAGTGCTCAAATCGAAACTGAAATAAGAATAAAACAACAACAAAAAAA
The DNA here is from genome assembly GCA_030560485.1 of Ascoidea tarda (nom. inval.). Classification (NCBI taxonomy): domain Eukaryota; kingdom Fungi; phylum Ascomycota; class Saccharomycetes; order Ascoideales; family Ascoideaceae; genus Ascoidea; species Ascoidea tarda (nom. inval.). The sequence goes on along the minus strand of JAKTTS010000438.1, from coordinate 11,549 downwards.
CAAAAAAACAAACATACTTGGCTTAATTTCAGCTTGAATCGTCTTTTTCAATACCTTTACCAAATCAAATTTAGCATTAATGGCTTTCAATATAACTTGATCGTCAATTATGACTTGATAAGGTTCTCTGAATTTGAATGTATGGCTATAAACAAGCATATTTTTTCTATATGCCTTGGCTCTTTTTTGACGCATTTTTATTAATTCTCTTCAATATCCACTGTTTAAATTTTGTATTTTATTGTTAGTATGGAACCTTTTCCAGATGTCAATATAATTTTTTTTTAACTACACTAAAAAATTATTTTCAAATTTCAACGGGAGAAAACCGATTTCCGGTTTAAGCTTCCTCAAGAAAATTGAACTGATTCTTTGAATAGGTAAATGAAAACTTCTCCATTTGTATTGGAATATTGGAACACTGTCGCCCCAGATCGATGATGAATAAACTCAATAAGCTAGAAAAAATCAGGAATCTCAAGGGTCTCAAAAATCTTAAGAATCTCAAACTCAAAACACCCTCAAGGCTATTCACCTCTGGTTTTACAAGACTTCAAAACAATGTATCCCAAAAGACACCTCCGATAAACAGTAACCAACCCATAACTGACGCTTCTAAAGTCCAGTTCAAACTGCTTGGGCCAAACGCAGATAAAGATATTGGGTTGGCATCGGTGAAGGATGTCTTCCAGTCTCCATTTTCGATGGACAACCAGGACGAAGAGCTAGAGAACAATTCCCAAAACATGAATTTCAATGCTGTTATCAATAAACCAGAGCTATACATGAAGTTGAACGTGTTTGAACAAAATTTCGTCAAAAGCGAACTATCTAGCAGGCAAGAGGGTTCATGGAGCATCTTGACCATTCCTGAAAAGAAATTCTTGTACTGGCTATCGTATGGCAACTGGGGCCCCAGAGAAGGCTTTCAAAAATACTCATCGTTGGACCCACCAGAAGACATCCCTTTCAAACCTCACCAAAAGAGAGACCCCAGCAGAGCTGTGGTGAGAAGACTCAAGAAAGTCAACTTGCGCGAGTGCAATGACTACAGACGAAGACAAAACACCAACCCCTTGACCAATGTCGTCTTTGTCTCCACCATCGTCGTGAGTTTGATTGCTGTCTTCAGAGACGAGTTCATTGGCGAGCCCAAAAAAGCCCTTTCTGAAACACCCGAAAATAGTTAGTGCCCTGATTTACACGCCTGTTCCCACATTTACTGCAAATAGTTTATATCCATCCACCTTGAATAAATAGCCATCTTTCCTGTAGTATCTTGTCCAATCTTCTTAATGTACAGTCCACAACCAGACAGTGCCATATCTGCTGTGAAGAAGGAAAAAGATGCTTTTCCAACACCTATTCTGCGCTCTAACAATGCCTTGAAGCACCAAAATATAATTGTCTTTGAAACTCAGATTTTGTCTGATCAATACAACAGTGAGGTCTATATCTACAGAAAACACATTGAATCCAAACAATTAGACGTTTCTCTTATTCGAAAAAAAGTTGGCTCATGGGTTAATGCCTCCTGTTTTGTCAATTTCCTTCCAGAAAAACAGAAACCAGAATTCAAAAAAGCATTGTCGAAATACTTTCCTCTTAAGGCTGAAAAGAAGAGTCCCGATTCATTTTTATCCTTGAAGAATTCGATTTTATTAGCGAAAAAATATGAAATTTATGATAATCTTTCAGATTTTTTGCTGCTTAAACGTGTGTTTGTAACTTCTTATTGTGGTACTAAATGTTTTGAAATGTTTTTCGAATCAATTCGATTGCTAAGAAAAATCGTCGATTCAGGCGAAAATGAAGATGGTTGTTGTATTATCAATTTAAATCAGTTATGCTATGTTTTTGAAGCCAAGTATAATCAGGGTTATAGAAAAATCAGAAGAGAGGTTATAAGAAAAGCTGAAGCTTCAAATCAGTTAAATTATTGTAATGATAAAACTGTTTTATCTGGTGTATGGGTAACTCTAAAAGTAGCAATTGAGTTTGCTAAAAAATTTGATTTATTAAAAGACATTGGTTATTTATTATTACTAGAGGACAACCCTAATCAATCAAAATCAGTTCCTATCTCTTATAGATTCTATCAAAAACTCTCAAAAGGCCATGATTCTTTTAAACATTTTCCAATTGAGTTCAAATGCTCAATAGAACTTTTATTAAAAGTAAAAGTTCATTTTAAATTAACTGCAAGTATATCAAAGCCATCAAGAGATATGGTCAGTTTAAGGTTTATAGGAAAAGTCAAAGATAATTTAAAATCAACAAGGCAATTTGTTATTAATAGAAGATATTCCGATGGTTTTGTTAATGGTACAAAATTTATACAATACATAGTCTTTGATTCAATAAGTAAATTAAATAAGAAAACAAATGATCCACAATTACAAGTTGAAAATATTTTATATTATCTAGATTTTTTTATAACGTTAAAAAACGCAAATTATATTTTTACCAATAAAACAAACCAAAAAGATTTAAATGGAGTATGGATTTCATCAAATAATGCATTATCAATTTTAAAAGATTTCAAACAACCAAATAAAAAATTAGTTGAATTTTTGACTAATGATTTAGATGGACTATTCCCAAAAGTGTTAGAATCAAATGAAGACAGCAATGAATCAGATTTAGATGAGGATGTTTTAGAGATAATTGAGCATCCCTCTAAGACTAATAAAACAAAAATAGACATTAAGGCAATCATTGATGATATTGATGTTGAAAGTGAATTTTCTGAAAGTGAAGAATCAGGAAATGAAAGCACTATTCAAAATAACAATAAAACCGACAACGAAATTGAAATCGAAAACGATAACGATAATGAAAGTGAAAGTGGAAGTGAAAGTGAAAGTGAAAGTGAAAATCAGAATGAAAAGCTAAATATATCAGAAGGTGAAAGTAAAAAAGATAGTACCAAAAACAGAAATGATAATAAAAACCATGGTAGTGATAATAATGATAATAACGATAATAATGATATTAATGGTCTAAATTATCTCTTTGAAGATTCTGATTTAAGCTTCAAGACTGAAAGTGAAGAGAAAATAGAGAAAATAGAGAAAATAGAGAAAATAGAAAATATAGAAGAACCAAAAAAAGAGATAATTAAACCAGCAGCCTTTATGAATAACAAAAGTAATAAACGTGGAATTTTACTTATAGAAGAAATTTTAAGAAATCAAGAAGTTCAAAAAAATCGAAAATTTCAAAAAGTTCAAAAAGTTCAAGACAATCAAGAGCTTCTAAGAGGTCAAGAGAATCAAGAACTGTTAAAAAATCAGAAGGACCAAGAAGCTCAACAAGCTCAAGAAGTTCAAGAAGTTCAAGTTCAAGAAATGGAAAAAATAATCAAAAATAATAAAATATCATCCTCTCCATCAAAACTAAATTCTAAAGATGAAATAGAGTTGAGAAAAATAAAACAGCTAGAAACGAAAGAAAAAAAAGTATTCGAATTAAACAAAAATATAGTAGAGAAAATAGAAGAAATTAGCAGAATAAGTAAAAATAAATTTAAAATAAAAGAAAAACAAATTACTGGTATTCAAGATCATGGAGCAAGCAAAAAAAATGGGACTGTTGGAGAGTCACCAAAAAATATTGTTTCTTTTGAAGTAAAAAAAATAGTTGGAAAGAGCAAATCCATAATGAATAGTGTTGAAAGAGCTCAAAACAACAAAATCTCTGTGATGGAGAACGACAATAGTCAATCAAAGAAAGTTGGTATGAATGCAGATGATGCTAAGAGAAATGAGGCAGAATGGCGAAAAAATAAAAAAAAAGAATTACTGAATGAAAAAGGTAATAGAAAAGTTGTTGCAGTGAATAATAGAGTTGAAAAACCAGCAGTCTCAAGAAACTTCGAGCCTCGAAAAGCTCCAATTTCAAATCAGAAATTGAATCACTCACAATACATCGGACGAAATAGTTTTATTGCAAAACCATCCAGTGGACCAAAAGCATTGAGACATTATGTCAAAGGTCCTCGTGAAGAGCACTATTTTAGTTATTATGCTCTACCTTATTACCAAGTCGATCCGAATATAAACTTATGTGATTATTTTAGTGAGGATGAGTTTCCAGAGCAGGAATTTTCCAACGAAAATTTGTGCAAGATAATGAAGTACAATCCCAGCGAAATCAGAAAGTATAATCAACTTGGTAGCTACCCCAATGATAATGTAATTGATGAGTATCGAAAAGGCAGGTTTTTCTTTACCAACATGAATGACGGGATCGATTTGGCCACCAAGCTATTTGTGGGAAGTAGCTACAACACAGGGGAGCAGTTGGACAGCAAGGAAAATGAGCATGGCGACGTTTCTGGTCAGAGCTCTGCAGATACCATAATGCGATGATTAACTCAGTGATTATCTCAGTGATTAACCGAGTGATTAGCTCCGATCAGCTCAAGCCGATCCGTGAGCCTATCCGTGACACTCGTGAACGGAATCCATTTGAGACCAGTAGTGTGGTGCTAATTTTTGAAATTTTGGAGGTTTATTTTGTTTCTAGATGGTTGTTGAATAGATATATAATACTTACTCCATGAAGAGATTCTCTCTCAACCACTGATCAACCACTAGTACTGATTTGGCGCTTATGTTCAGGCTACAGGTAATTGTCATTCCCTCCAATGCTTTCTCCGATCCTCAGCAGATATCATTGAGCCTCAATGACTCCATTCAAAAGAGCTCCTATAACCATTCTCTGGTCCATCTTTACAATGCATCTCTTCCTTCAGGAAAAAACCATCTTCTATCAGTGGCTAATCGCCAGAGACCTGCTGTTTCTCATTGGCCTGATTCCAGTATAAAAATGTACAGAAAGTTTCTTCATCTAACTAACTCATACAATTCTGTATTGCGGCTAATATTCGAAATCAGAGAAAGATTCTTTAAATTATACCCCAGTGATAAGGAATTTTCAATCCACACTGTGAGAGACGTTCAATCCAACGACATCGATCCTGATTATAGTGTGAATCAAATATTTGGCAATAATAATATAATCCAGATCATTTTGAATAATGAGCTACAATCTATCGATCCTAGATTTATTCAGCCTTCTCCCAATACTAATGACCCAAACAAATCAAATTTGTCATTGAAAAGAAAATATTTCGAGCAAGTAACAGACTCATCTGGGGAGATAACAAACTCACTTGAACATCCAAAAAATTCATCAAATCTACTTCAAGACCACTTAAATGAACACACTGCAGTTTCAAATAACCAATCAAAGCTGTTATCACCTGTGTCAAAACAGAAAAAATTGGTTTCTTTTTCAAATAATGTTGAATTTGAAAATAAATCACCGCAAACTATTAATCATTCAATTTCAAGAAATAAAAAACAAAAAAAATCTGACAATTCTCCCATTTTTATAAAAAAAATCTCATCAAGAGACAATTCAGTATTATCTATTGCAAATGATCTTTCAAACTCAAAACCAAAATCTTTACACAAAAAAGATACAATCAAAAATGAATCAAATAAATCGAATAATTTAGAAAAAATACCAATTCCAGAAAACTCAGACGAAAATAATAAATCAGATAATCTAACTAATTCTTTAAAAGAAATCATTCCTGAAAATAATGATAAATCTATTGGACGTTTAACTCAAAATCAACCTGAAAAAAATATTAATAATATAGAAAAAACAATTGATAATACTAAAGGCCTAAAGCAAAACATAAATCAGAAAACCGAGAAAAATAATACCAATAATAATATTAATACTACTACTAATAATAATAAAAATGTTGTAAATTTAGAAAAGAAAAATAATACTGAAAAGAAAAATAAGACCGAAAGAGAAAATAAGATCGGAAAGTCATCAAAACCTAATACCCGCAATGATATCAAAAACCTTGAGCAAAGTAAAAATACCAAAAAGATAGCGAATAATAGTCATACTAAAAACGCTAAAGAAAATAATATTGAAATGGGCAAGAAAATAAATAAGCCTAAAATAACAAAAAAAATTATTAGCGATAAAAACACTGTAAATAGTACAAAAACTAAGAATATGAAAAAAAGTATCAGTGATAATCAGATAACTGAAAGGAATAATGATATTTCGATTGATGTTTCCCCTCAAGAAAAATCAATTGACAAAATTAAAACACCAAAAAGATTGACCGGAGCAAAACTCACAAAGAAAACAAGCTCTAATATTTCAACTGAAAAAAATAATTCAAAAATATCAATTGAAAATTTTCAAAAAAATTTATCTCAAACTCTGAAAATGGAAAATACAAAAATAGAGTCCAAGGCTGTAACTCATGAAAAGTCAGTTGAGCTTTCTGCCAAAACAAAACAAAAAAATAATACAATTGGTTCCGATACTGCTTCAACTAAAAAACCACGCGCTAAAGAAAAAACTAAAAAAACATCTTCAATAAAAAAGGAAATTTTCAATAAAAGTAAAAAAAAAGTTGATACTTTAAATACAAAAAACCCACTTCCAATAAATAATCTTCAATCTAATTTAAATCTAAAGAAAGAACAACTTGGAAACAAAAGCGGGCAGATGAGAAATCCTCAAAATTTTATAAATGCAATGCCCTTTGCAGATACTCGGCTTGATTATTTAAATTACTCTACCTTTTCTTTGCCATTTTATTCATCTTCTCCTCAGAAGGCAACATGTTTAAATGTATCGAATAACAACCTCAATAGTCCAAGCAAAGGTTTAAATCTGGATAAAAATGATGATAGTTTGAATGATATTGATATATCGTTCTCTGATTCATTTTCAAGTGACAATTTGATGGAAGATACATCAAGTGAAAAATTGAAAAACAAAATTAATAATAAAACTTTTGAAGTAAAATTAAATGATGGTAATGAAAGCAGTTTAAAAAAAAATAACCGTATTTTAAGCTTTAGTGAGAATATGGCTTTAAGTGATGTTTCGAGAATTGTAGCAGAAAAAGCCAATGAAGAGATGTTAGAAAATTTTTACACGCTGTTAGTTGATTGTGAAAATTCTAAAGGCAATAATTCTGTTGAAGCGTCGGCTGATAAGTTAAAAATTAAATTGGATAAGTATCCCCTTCCCAAATTCAATGATAGAATGAATGAAAAACTAGGAAACCAATTAGCAGGTTCTAAAGGAGATAAAAAGATATTTACAAAAATTCAAAAAATTTCAAAGAAACCGATTAGTTTTACAAATAAAACAAATAAAGCCAATAAAAACAATTCAAAACCAGACGCATCATCTCCAATCAAAAACAAGCGAAATTCTATCAACAAGAAAACATCAACAAAGAAGACCAAAACACCGAAAATTGGAAAAATTGATAAAAGTAAATTTAAAGAGTTTCATCCATCTCCAATACCAACATCATCGCCATTTAAAGGGCTTCCGTCAAATTTCCGAAGGGCTATTCCAACCAGATCAAAAGTGGATCTGTTTCTCAGTAGTCCCACAAAATATCCTCGTGAAAATAAAGCTAGGGTAAACACAAAAAGGCTTGATTTATCAAAAATTAAGGTGAAAGCATTAAACGATTTGACAGATATAGCTTCAGCTAAGGAGGATGACACCAAAATAGACGATAAGAAATTCCAAAGGCTAGGAGCTGACAAATTTCTTGATGCAAAAATAGCAAAGACCATATTGAAAGGACATAATGCGAAATCTCCAAAGAATCAAAAGAAGGATTTTAATTCAAAATTCAAAGATTTATTAAGAGGTAGTTAAGTAGTTCTTAGCATTTTATAATATAGAACCGGAATTACTAGATACGGCATTTTATTGCCGCATTCGACTGTGTTTGTGTGGCATTGTTTTAATTTTCTGCTTTTAATTTTTACAGTCGAAACAGCTCCAGGCTGCTAAACATCGACAGCAGAGGCTTGTTCCCCAGTTCAATAGTTTATCTAGATACACTAATAAACAGCAAGACATGTTTAAGCCGAGTGTTGCACTAATATCCAAGCGTATAGTCTTAGGCAGGTTCCAGACACTAGGGGCTTTCAGCGCCAGATCTTTCTCAAGTGGAATCAGTGCTTTCAATAAAGCTCCAACCAATGCTCCAGCTGATGCTCCGGCTGAACAGGCCCAGCCACAAGTAGTTTCGTATTGCAAGGCTGGAACACCATTGAACTTAAAGGTTTATAAGAAAGCCAGCAGCGAGCCTATTGCAAAGGAAGATAGTGAATATCCAGACTGGTTGTGGAAGTTGCTTGATCAAAAGGCTCAGGCAGAAATTCTAGCCTCTGATCCAATTAAATACAAAAAGAAAATAGTCAGAAAAAAGAACATTGAAAGCATCAAACAGAAGAATTTCTTCTCTAAGATGTGATACAATGGAGTGGTTTGCTTCGTCAATAACTGTATATAGGTCTGAATAAACAATTCTTCCAAGTTCTGGAGTCTACAAAAAAAGACAAAAAGAAGCACAGCAGATCTTTGCGAGGTTTGAACTCGGGATCTCTTCGGTATTTGGCAAGCTCGTTTTATTGGCTGGGAAATGGTGTCTCTATTATATGTATTTATTTCGACAATTGTATCTGGTCAACTTCGGAACCTCTTAGGTACGAAGAAAGGTCTAGCTCAGTTGATGAGATTTTTAGAGAAAGCCTGGAATTCTACCTGTTAAGCTATCTTACACCAATACTGGCTTGTGTGAGTTTTGTCCTGATAAAGTTTGGGTTTTCCTATAACTGCCTATAATAGGGAGTTGGTAGTACAGATATATAGCGTAAAAATCAAGCACAATATATAGGTCTATGGGCTCTTTAGGCTGATCCTGTGATCATAGAAAAATAAATAAATATTTCGACAATTCGAGACTTTGGTCTTTGATTTTCTTGAAAATGTTGAATTCTACAGCAATTCGCTAAATTTCAAAGAGCATTTTATTAAAATCTTAAACTTTTGTTTATATGGCCATCGTAGTTTCCAGCTCGATAGTCCAAATGCACAAAACATCGCTCAATCGTTGGCAATGTTTCTATCGCATACTGGACTGCTTCTCCAATGTCGTGGCTATCTTTTAAATTTAGGTCTGGATTTAGCATAATATCGATTTCCACATTGATATTATCACCAACGTGATAGCAGTTGATCTTGGTTATTCTTTCAATGGTGTCTGCAAATCTCAAAACTAGATATAGTATCTGGAATTCATCGAATTTGGATGCTTTTGATCCAGTTAAATTGTTGATGTGGTTCAATGCTGTTATTGACCAGGAGATTACAATGTAAACACTTAGAAATAAGGCAGAAATTGGATCCATCCACCAAATATTTAACTTATAGCCAATTAATGGCATGAATAGTGAAAAGCCGTTGAATATTACATCGGTCATTGCATCTTGTGTCAATGCCCCAATTGAAGAGGATTTAATACTTTTACAATATAACCAACATAAAAATTTAATTAGAATTGTTGATCCCATAATTGAAATTGACGATTTTCCGATTTCAATTGGTTTTTTATTCTTATTAAACAAACTAACAAGAGATTCTCTGATAACCTCTAAAAATGAGATTATAATTATTATTGAGAAAACCAAAACACCAATGGGCTCTAATCTTGCTCTTCCAATTGGGTATTTTATTCTGGATTTCCAATCCGATGATGTTGATAATTTATTTGTAATATAAATGATAGTTGTTGAAAGAAAATCTAGACATGAGTCAACCAATGATGCAGTAATAGACAAGGAAGAAGTTAAAACTGTTACAAATATCTTACCTATTAAAAGTATAATGTTAATAAAATAATTGACCAAAATTGCAAGCAATATAGCGGTTGAATTTTCTTGATATGAGTTTCCTAAAATTGAATTGATTTCTAAATCAATGTCTGCTGGAACTTTGTTTTTTCTACTAGACAACCCTCTTGATCTGAATTGAACAGAATTGAAAGAGTGGACAGAGTTAACAGAATTAACAGAATTAACAGAATTGTAGTCTAGATTATAACTTAAATTGTCAATTTCAGATCTATCGCTAGCATAATGATTGAGCATTGAGATTTGAAGACCAGAATCTAAAATTTTATCGACGATTAAATATTTATTAATCAATTTATTTTGATGGATGTAATATTTTTTCAAGTTTTTATTTTTGATCTGATTGATTTTTTCTTTGTCTTTTTCAAAAATTGACCAATTAACTAATTGATGGGAGGTTTTATTTCCAATTAATCTTTTGGGTCTCATTTCGTTTATGTTTTGAAATCTTGACAAATTTAAATTGATATAATTTTTAAAATCATTTAGATTTTTAATAGCATTCAATTGATTCCTCCCACCGGCAGATATTGAACCCAAAAGGGGAGTTTCATTTGGAATTGAGCAATCATCGTGATGATTGTCATGATAAAATTGGTAATGATTGTCATGATGAGTTTCATGACTAGTTTCACGATAATTTTCATAACAATTATTATGACAATTATCATGACAATTATCGCGGCAATTGTCGTGGTATTTATTATTTTGGTAATTATTATTTAAAATGTTCAAATCATTGGACTGAAATAGAGGAAAGTTTGTCAATGTTGGCAAGGAACCTCTCCTTTTCCTTTGTTCATTGACTTTTTTGGTTGAAGGTAGTAAAGAAGTAAATTCATTTGATTGGAGAGTGGGCGATTTGGAAAAAAGTGGAAACTGGTGAGAATCAAGTGGGTTGATATTATATGGATCCATTTGGTACAGATGGGCTAATGAATACATATAATACAATGCGAACCAAGGAAAATCATCAACCACTCATCCAGTCAATCATCCAGCTGATGGTAAAAACTAAAGCAAGGGACGTTTTTCGATCATTGCTCATTAGTTAATTGCTGTCAAAATAAGGTTTCGAGATCTGGGGCATGCGGAACCAGCAGTGCGGGAGCGTCGTTTTTTTGGCTGCAAGATCTGAAAATAAACTTTATGTGCATACACAAATATGGGAAGATTTCTGTCAAAAAACTAAAGGCCAATGCATTAACAAACAAATCACAATCAGAAGAGGGATAGAAGAAGACAGTTGGAATTTGACGGAAATGTTCATGTGTTTAGATGGGCAGCGTGGAAGATTTCAGAACCAAAGATGTTACAGATAGAATTGAGTCAAACTTGTATATTGGGTAGTATATATTTATAATTGTAAGAAAATCGTAAAGACATAAATGCAAAAAAACTTGAAATTATTTTAAATCAATTAGTAACCTGAGACTTTAGCAACATGTTCTAATAAATCAACAACTCTGGCAGAGTAACCGTATTCATTATCATACCATGAGATTAATTTAACAAAAGTTGGAGTCAATAAGATACCAGCTTTAGCATCGTAGATGGAAGATCTGGAATCAGTCAAGAAATCAGAAGAAACAACGTCATCTTCAGTGTAACCCAAGATGCCCTTTAATTTGCCTTCAGAAGCAGCTTTGATGGTAGCATTGATTTCTGCAATTGAGGTTGGTTTTTCCAAGTTGACAGTTAAATCAACAACGGAGACATCAACGGTTGGAACTCTGAGAGACATACCAGTTAATTTGCCGTTCAATTCTGGGATAA
>JAKTTS010000043.1:0-52817 GCA_030560485.1 Ascoidea tarda (nom. inval.) | reverse complement strand
TTTTATTTTATTTTATTTTATTTTATTTTATTTTATTTTATTTTATTTTATTTTAATTTTTTGCTTTGTTATCTTTGTTCTTTTAATGACTTAGTTTTTAGCATTTTCATGATTTTTTGTTTCACATTCAGGTTTCGCTTTTTTGTTTTACTAGATTAAATTTCCTATATATTACTAAATAACTGGTGCTAGATTTCATATATAACTTTTTATTATTCTAATTTCTTACTGGTATTATAGATTTTAACTGTCTGATAATTAACAACTTTTTCACAAATGATACATATCGCCTGGTAGAAAGCGATTACAATGATAGTGTAGCTTGAAAAAGCGGAATATTATTGTTTTTTTTATGTTGTTCTATTTTGGGTTTTCTTGAAATCAGCTGAATTTGCTTTTAATGCGGTTAATATAATAATTCTCATTTAAAATATTGATTTTTAGTGAAGATGGTTTTACACAACAATAAATGGGACAAGAAGGCAAAGAGAAGGTATTTGGCAAAGAAGAAGAAAGCATTACCAAATGAAAACTCAAACAAAGAATCTAATGCCAACAATCAAATAAACGATATAAACAATGCAGATGAGGAGCAAACAAACGATAATCAATCTGATAATCAATCTAATCATGATTCTGACAACAGGTCTGGCACTGAAGTTAATGGTGATCTTGATAATGAAGTTGATAACAGAGATATCTCTTTTGAAGAAGATGATCTTGAAGAATCGCTCTACTATCTTTCTTTGGCTAAATCCAAAATCCAGACAAAAGTTGAAGGAGACTTCATGATTAAATCTCAAGTAGTGGGCAAAAAACCAAACAAATATGAAAAACGAAACCAAATAAACAAACTAAAGTTTGACTCGTATGGTTCTAACCAGAAGGAAACGAATGATACCCACACTGTGTTATCGAAAGAAGAGGAAGAGAATTTTGCACAACTACAAGAAAAAATAAAAAAACAAAAGTTTCTCGACGATCTCAAGAAGAAGTTCTCATCTGTGGACAGTAGAAGTTCTGAATTAGTGTTCAGGTCAAAAAACAAGTCAAATGGCAAAGTGATGAGACTTGATTCGAAATCCAAAACATTGGTCAAAGATGACTCCAACGAGAAAAAGGACAGAGAGCAGATCGACTTGCTAATCAGCGAGTCCTTGGCCAGTTCGCAGAAAGCCAGGAAGCAACAGAACTTCGAGCAGGACTTGAGCGACTTGTTGAATGTGAACATCACCGGCGAGCGTCCCACAGACAGCAGAAGCACCAGCACCACGAGCCTGCCTGAGGCTGGTGCGCTTCCACAAAAACCAGAACTGGACTTTTTGGACAAGCTCCTAAATCTGAACCAGCACAATGGATCTCATGCGCACCACAGCGGCAGAACGCGCTTACCGCCGCTTCGGCAATTGCAGCACGTGCAGCTTGCGCAGCTTGAGGACCTTCTCCGGCCGTAGCGCGGTAGACCAAAAGCGGGATGCCGAGCGGTCCAGGCGTGGTGGAGTCAGACGCAAACTCGTCGCAGCTCCAATTCGTCTATCCAGCTTTGTTAAGGTTCCTTAAGGTTCGGTTTTGCTGGTGGTGTTTTGTAGTGAGAATGAGGTTAACTTCTGGCTGGAATCAGTTTAAATAGGTATCACTTATTTTGTAAGTTGTTTTTATATAAATTCCCAGAATATTAATGGAAATGCTGTATGAAGAGACTAGAGTCCTGTCACTCCCACAATCATCTGATTTGAAGAATTACAACCACTCTGAATCCCAGGACACAAGCATTTCAAAGAGCTACTCACTATCCAATTCTTTATCTCATTCAGACAATACTTCAGCAAACTATGAAGCAATAAAGAGAAAATACCTTAACAAAAAACCTTATCATGGGAAAATATCTTATCCTAAGACATCTGTTTATGCCTCTTTACCTGAATTTTCAACGTCAAACAATACTAACCTCCAGCAACCCACCCTCCAACAACAATTACAATCTAAGATTATGGATCCTTTGAATCCATCTTTATTGTCACCTTTGAAACAATTGCAGCTGCCCCCAAAGATTGAACGAGCAAAAGTCCCCATATACAAATCAAAGACCCTCGATACTTTACCCTCCTATCAGAAAACCCTGAACTCTTTTGAAACCAATAGTAACAACAACGATGATCTCTCAATCAATACCAACTCCAATAACCCCAGTAATCATAGTCTCAGCAATGTCTTTAGATCAAATACTTCCTATAATAGCCACATCAAAAAGCTGAGTAGTTCCTCTCAGCCTGAATCAAATACAGTCAGTAAAGAGGAACTACCCGAACGACCAAAGCTAATCAGAAGATCATCTATGAAAACTCCTGGAAGATCCAGGAGAAATTCATCTGTAGATTCCTCAAGAAGAGTTAGTTTCAATCCCACTGTTGATATCAACAAATTTGATAACAAACAGCCTCCAATACTCAACAAATTAGAAACTGAAAAAATCAAAAGAAGTGAAAGCGCTCAAAATTTAAGAATAAGCAATTATTTAAATGGTATATTTCCTGATAGCGTAAGTAATTCACTTAACGATAGCAACGATAATAACGATTTTGAAGTTCAGATCATTAATAAATCTGATAAAGACGATCCATTCTCAATTCAAAATAACAGAAATGCTGTCTTGTTCAACGGTACAGATCCAAATCAAATTAGAGACACCAACAATTCTCACCAAAATATGTTTAAAATTGATAACGGTTTAAATTCAAATGGCAATAGAAGAAAAAATGATAATTCTGTTACTCATAAAAGATTAAGGAAAAAGAAAAATTCTGGCTCCAGACATAAAAGAGAATCTAGCAAAAACCTTGTGTACTCAACAGAAAAATTGAAGAAAAGGGTTTTAAGACTAAATAAACCAAATACCGATGATAACCCAGAATTGATCAAAATTTTAATGATTCTATCCTATGTTTGTTTTTCAAATGATTATACAAATGAAAACTTTCTTCAAAATTATCCCAAATACTACCATTCAATTACTTTCGATAATAGATATGAAAGAGCAAGGCATGTGAGGAATATCTCAAGTTTTTATTCATTTATCTTAATTGTTTTGGTCATTTTAATTATTTCAGTTCCAAGCTTTATCTTTTTGGAACTTTTTGTTTAATTTTTTTTTGTTTCTTTTTTTCCTTCTTTGTTTCAATGTTTCATTGTTTTTTTTCATAATTTCATTCTTCATTCTTCATTCTTCATTCTTCATTCTTCATTCTTGGTTCAACTTTGATTACCTTCATCCTCAATTTGTTTATATCTATTTGTTATTTTTGTTGTTGATTTCATGATATTTTGGTGCAAAAATTTCTTTAAAAAAATTCTTATTCATCTGCTTTTGAGTGTTTTTTACTGTTTTATGTTTTTGTTCAATATTTTTATTTCTTTTTACGGTGGATTCTTTCAAATTCAATATCATAATTAATGATTACTTTATTTTTTGGGTATTGATGATCGTCTTTGCTTTGTATCTGAAATCAATCAGAATGTAGAAATGGAACAGATTGTTCACTTAAGAAATTTCACTACTAAAATTCCCTGCAAATTCAGGAAATGTCTGCTAAACACATCCACTCAAACGTGACCCGCCGATTAGCTCTTATCGCCAGTTCTTCAACAAAAGGCTCTCATATCATCATAAAGAGATACTGATTCTGATACTGATTCTGATATTAATACTGATATTGATACTGATATTGATACTGATATTGATACTGATATTGATACTGGTAACAATAGACCTTTGGTGCCACCACACGACACATGTTTGCATTATCCTTTTGGCAACAGGTGGATGTAACATCTTCCCACACTCCTGTTACACAGAAGGATGAGTTTGTTTATCTCGTCCAGGACTCCATTGGCTTGTATCAGGGCAAAGCAAAGATACTAGGTCGACAGAATGGCAGAGTTTACTTGACATCCTCAAGATTGATTTATGTGGATAACGTTCTTCCTGAGGAAAACTCCTTGTCTATATTGCTTTTTGACATCGATCATTTGGAGTTTTATTCCGGCTTTCTTAAATCCTCTCCTAAAATTACCATCTGGTTTAAAGATCATACAAGAAATGTTTCTGCCCCTTCCTCCAAAACAAATTTAAGCACCTATAATGATCCCGATCTGTATAATTTTTTCAAAAACAAAATTGATTTTCTGCCGAACCAACTCAAAGAGTCTGACGAGACAATATGGGTTTGTTCAATATGTTATTTTGCCAACCATATAAACAACTCATCGTTTAATTTTGATAAAATACTAGTCAATGATTTTGATTTCAAAAAACTACCAAACTGCCAAAATTGTGGAATTAAGTCAAAGAAAAACACAATAGTAAACGCAATCAAAAAATTTAAAGCTAAAAATAATAAAAATGGAAATCTACTTTCCAAAAATAAACTTTCAACCCCAAAGCAGCCTACAGGTACAGAGCCAAAAGAAATTAAATGTCCAAGATGCACATTCTTAAATTACCCTTTAATGTTGAATTGTGAAATATGTGGGGAAAAGCTAAAATCTTCAAACATTTCTTCCAATATTGTCAAAAATTACAATTTTAGATATTCCAATATTAATAAACCTTCTAAAATAAAAATTAAAACAGAATTTGACGACGGATTATCTTCTTTGTCGCAAAAATATATCAAGTTAAGTTTTAGAAATCTACTGAAATATGACGATTTTAAAAACTTTTTAAATAAATTACAAATTTTAATCGATGAGCAAAACTTATCAAAATTGATGGAAAACGTCGATTTAAATCATGATGTCAAATCTGTTCTTAAATTTGATCTGAAAAACTACAAAGAAACATCTAGGTCACAGCCTAATTTAGGAATCTTAGGGTTAGAGAAAAAACAAACAGAGAGAGCCGAGTATAATGTCAACATTTTGAATACTTCCATGTCTGACTTGGATTCTCTTATGAAGAAAGCAAAGGACCTAATGGTGTTAGCCGATAAATTTAATGACTACTTGAATAAATATAAAAATACTGATGATAAGGCTGTTTCAAATGCGATGGATTCTATAATACAATCAAGACAATTATTAGGTTTAAACTCAAATACTGAAACAAACAATATTAGTGATTTTATTATGACAAATAATTTTAATTTCTTAAACAAATTAAATAATAAAGAATTGTACTATAATGAATTGGCCAGGAATATTTCCAGTTTTCTAAATAATCATATTTTTAAATCTGACAACTCCTATAATTTCAACCAATTTGAGGAAAATATTTATTCTGGTGGAATTTTAACTTTATCTGATTTATACTCTCTTTACAATCGTTCTTTAGGTTTTAATAATAACTTAATTTCACCTGAAGATTTACTCGAAGCATGTAAAAGATTTTCTTCGCTTCAATTGCCCTTAATTTTAAAAGAGTTTTCAAAAACAAATTTGTTGGTAATCCAAGATTCTAAAATGACAGATGACATAATTCTCCAAAATATATTGCTCTGGATGGAAACAGATTATCAACTTTCATTTTCAAATAATGATTATCTTAAATCGTTTGATCAAATCAATGTTCTCTCGGAACTTTATATCAACATTATCAACACTGAAAATGGCTTCAAATGTGGGTGCAATATACAAATATTATCCTCTCATTTCAAATTAAGTATTGGTGTATTGGAAGAAATTTTGGAAATTGCTGTGAATGATGGAAAACTAATCATTGACAAAACAATTTCAGGGGCTGTTTATTATTTAAATGAACTCAACAACTATGAGTATAATGTGGAAGTATAGTTCTTGTTTGTTCAAATTAACTGTTTATTAAAAGTTCTTCTGATATCCAGTGATTTTATATTATGTGGTATAGGGTTTTATATAATAGAAATAATAGAAATAATGGATATAATAGAAATAACGGATACAATGAAAATAATGGATATAATGAAAATAACAATAGTAGAAATAAATTAATAGAAGAAATAAACTATAAGAAGAAATAAATTAGTAGAAAAATCTAATTTCTTCTTGGAAGAGTATATTTCATAAAAACTTTCTGCAACTGCCTTCTCACTGATAATTTTTGAGTGCCGATAAAACTATCAACTGAAACTTTGATCGCTCTATCCAAATCGCTACTACTCACAAACTCACTTAATCTCAT
The DNA here is from genome assembly GCA_030560485.1 of Ascoidea tarda (nom. inval.). NCBI lineage: Eukaryota > Fungi > Ascomycota > Saccharomycetes > Ascoideales > Ascoideaceae > Ascoidea > Ascoidea tarda (nom. inval.). Next base: position 46,663 of record JAKTTS010000043.1, on the reverse strand, counting down.
TCTAGCAAATGATTCTGAAATTCTTAAAATAGCCTCTAAATGTCTAACCGTTATTGCCATGCTGCCGGTTCCTATTGACTGTTTTCTTAAATCAGCATAAACCTGAGAAACCTTTTGCATATCCATTTGATTTAATTTTGGTTTTATTCTTTTGGAATAATGAATATATTTTGTTAAAACATCCTGTTCGATCGTTCCATAATTGTTCGATACATCTGAAGCTTGGGACATTTCAGAATCATGTTCAATTTCTTCTGAGTCTCTAGTTTTAGAGGCAGCCATAAGAGACTTGAAATGAGAATCAATTACAAACTTTGCCAATCTTTCATCTTCAACAGGATCAACTAAATCCCTTACAATACATATAATGTCAAATCTTGACAAGATTGGCTCTGTTAAGTCAACATTTTGAGATAGAGGCATAGTGCTATTGTATTTCCCACCAATTGGATTAGCAGCGGCTATCACTGCACATCTTGCTTGTAATGTAGTAACAATACCAGCTTTAGAAATAGAGATACTTTGTTGTTCCATAGCTTCATGAATAGATGTTCTATCACGATCATGCATTTTATCAAATTCATCAATAATGCAGGTTCCTTTATCGGCTAAAACAAGAGCACCACCTTCTAATGTCCATTCATTGGTAACTGGGTCTTTTCTAACAGAAGCTGTCAAACCAACCCCAGAAGCTCCTTGACCAGTGGAATAAACAGCTCGATAAGCAGTTTTTTCAACATATTTAAGAATCTGAGACTTTGCAGTACCAGGATCTCCTAAAACCAACACATTAATATCACCACGAATGGAATGTTTTCCGTTGACATCTTTAGGAACTCCGCCAAATAGTGAGCAAGCAATAGCAGTTTTAATGTTCCGGTGACCATAAATAGATGGTGCAATCGAATTGATAAGTTTATCGACAATTCCTCTTTCTTTTGATATCTTTCTGAATAAGCTTTCTTCTTCCTCAGAGTATCTGTAAATATTCAAATTTTTATCTAATACCGAGCTATCATAGTTATTTCGTTCTTCAAATGAGTTAGAGCTACTACCATCAACCTGTATTGAATTGGCTTCTATAACAGTTGCAAAGACTGGGAACCCATTCTTAGCATTTAGATAACCGTTGTAACTATTTTTGTAAATCCCAGTAACAGAGACCAATTGGCCAGGTTTTGCCATATCTACCAAATCCCACAACAAAATAACGTCTTTATGACGAGGCAATCTACCAGCTGGAACTGTACCAGGAGGCTCCTGAATAGTAATTTGTTGATAGTTACTATACGTGGTAACCTCAGAATTCATTTTAAATGGTCCTCTTGAATGGCAATTACTGCAAAAAGAGACTTTGACCTCTTGATTAGAGCCTTGGTAGTATGGTCCTAAAACAGCACCACATTTACTACAATCAAACTTGACATGCTTTAGCTGAGGAAAAACACCTGTTCTTCTTGTGACTACTCCTGAAACTTTTACTAAAGAATTTAAATGGTTTTCCCTTAGCTCTCTCAAATTAAAAAGATTTGGAGAAAAATTGGTGATTCTAACATGAATATCGCTATGAATCTGTGCATATTCAGAGTAATGTAATTGAACACATTCTATAGCAACTTGATCAAAAAGTGAAATAATTTCTTCGGGAGACGTACTTAAAAAGAATGCCAAAATTGGTTTTGAGTTGATTAGATGTTGATAATTGACTTCCAACGACTCTGAGTTTATCTCTCCTAATAACTTGATTTTTGAACCATAATAAGAACGACCTTTTTCATCTGTATATTCAAGTAAAAATGATCTCAATTCTCTTGAAATAGATCTTTGAACAGGTGGAGACAAGATCCATTCTCTTATACTGGGAGCCTTGATTTCACTTAATTCTTCAAGATTCAATTCGTATGTTAATGGATCTTCATCAATTTCATTATCACTTAACATTCCTAGATTGTCGTGGTCAAATCTTCTTCTTCTTTGCTGTCTTGGTAAACGGTTTTGATCCAAATCATCAAAGGCGAATCCGTCATCTTCGTCATCTAAAAAAGCACCATGATTTCGAAGGGAATCTTTTTGCAAAAATCTATCTCTTTTATTTAAAAGATCTTCAACCTCTCTTCTTTCACCTATATCTAAACCAACGTCTCCATAGTCATTGTCATCTATTTGGCTGGAGTCATAATGGTCAAACTTATCAAGCTTTTTATAATCTCTAAACATATTGTCTCCAAATAAATCAACTCCATCGACTTCGTTAGCACCTTCATCAAGGTCATCAATTTCATCAACTATTTCCCTATCATCTTCTTCAAGTGGAAAACCAGGAGAAGATGGCGGTAAGTTATTAATTTGATAAACATCGTTTGGAGATCCTGGAGATAAGGGAATGGGAATTGCATCGTCATCATTTTCATCGTCAAGATGAGAAGCCTGTCTTTTTCTCGAATTTGGCATTTTGTGATAATCTAGAGTGTTTTGTTAAGGATAGTCGCAAAGATGAGAGTGACGTTCAATAACCAAAGCACATCAAGAGTACGATTATGGATCTAAAATATCAAAGTTTTCAAAACAATGCATTTCCTCTTTTGGCCACAAAAAAGTAAACACGCGTTTCGATTTCGAAACACGAAAAATCGTAAAAAACTGTGAAGGAGTTGAAGAGACTTTTAGAGTTCAATTATTAAACATTATAAAGGAAATGCTATATACAACAAATATTTAAATGACTATTGATGAAGACGCTTGGTTCAACAGAGGAGCTCATTTACGCTGAGAGGAATGAGAAGCTTTGTCGATTAACGCATCGGGCACATTAAAGCCTAGTTTTTGGCAACGTTGGAGATTCACCACCATTTGTCCAATGAAAGTTTTGAATGAAGGCTTCGACATTTCATCAATTAGCTCTTCGATTTCTTTTCTGTATTTTTGATGGCGATTGAGATAGGCTGAAAAAACAAATAGGTAAGTGAAGGAGTCCGGTTTGGTTATGGAATAGTCGAGAAATTTTTGGTAATATTCTTTGACTTTTTCTGGATCATCATGGTTTCTAAAACCACTTAATAACAAATTCCAGGAAAAAGGGCCAATGGGAGTTTTCACTTTGTCAAATTCCTTGAAACATTCTTCAGCTTTTTCCATATCACCATACAGCACTTCACTTTTCAACCTGGATTGAATCATACGAGGATTAAGGCTAATATTGCGATCTTTTATATACTCAAAAAATTTTCTGGAAACCTCAAGTGTTGCTTCATTTGAGGACAAGTCAATTAGTATAGAAGCCATTGGATATGGGGTGAGTCTGATATTTGTGTCGTGAATTTCTTTGATAACATTGTTTATTGTTTTAATGTTAACAATTTCACCTCTTGATTCTGCTTGCTTAAATATCATTTTAATTATGATATTGTAGGTATAGATACTTGGTTTTACATTTAGACTTTTCATTTCCAGAAGTAATTCTGAAGCACTGTTAAAATCATTGTTTTTAATATAAAAGTCTAAAGTATCGTTGTAAAGATTGATGGGAGGAATATAACCGAGGGAATCCATCCATTCATCGGCAATTTTTTTATATGCAGCAAAATCCTTCTTCATAACAATCTCTAGATAGGTGTTTCTAATATCGTTAGTTAGAGGGATTTTAGAAGATGGGGAAGACAATTTTTGAAATATTTGATCGACTTTTTCATTTTGATTGATAGAGGCGTAAAATTTCATAAGAATTTGATATGATTCTGAATTGGGAGAAAAATTTTCAGATAATTTTTCCCAAATTGATTCAATTTTCAAGAGCTTTTCGGAGACAGTTCCTTCTAAAGAGCTAGCGGTTAATAAAGCGTTCCAAGAGTTGATTGAGGGAGATTCAATACTAGACAGGATTAAATCATTCCAAATGCTTAGTGCTTTGGCTGGTTGTTTAACCTTTGAGTAAGCGTTCATGAATTTGCTGTAAACAAGCTCTGGCAATTCAATTTTTTGATCTTTTGCAGCCACTTTGAATTGGTTGTATTTTTTATCAATACCATCAGTTTTGAATTTTGAAGCTAAATTATCAATTTCTGAGAAGATGTCGGGCTTAGCAAAATCGATGATTTCGTCTTGAAAATTAAAATACAAATTTTTTGTGGAATCTAGAATTGATTTATCAATAATGCCTCGTGAAACTAGAAGATTGAAAACAAAACGAGAAGGAATTTTGTCGATTTGTAAAAGAGATTTAATGGTTTGAGCATCGGGTTTGACTTGATCAATTTGACAGTTGGATAAGTAAGCGATAAAGGTAGATAATCTGATGAATAAGGAAGGGTCATAAACACGATCGGTATCTTTGATATTCGATACAGAAAGGTAAGGTTTATCAGCTTTGAAATCTAACCATGTAACCCAAGTATTGATTGCAGCTTTGGGGTTATTGCTATTAACATGAAGCCCGATAACGTGTTCAAATATTGGAGGTTTGATGAGGTCTTGTTCCATGCAATAATTCAAGATATCGTCAATGCTGAGAAGAAATTTTTTGTCGAAAACAGGATCTGCTGATTCATCAGCAGCTTTCTTTAATATAAAGGCTATACTATCACCTAACTTCTTTGATAAATAGACGGATAAACCACGTTGATAAGAAGGAGAGGTTGCACCTCTTAGAATATTAATACTTGCAGTTAGAAAGTTGAAAATCCCAGAAGCGTTTTCGGTTTTTTCGAGCTGTTTTAAACCTTCAACGAGTTCATCGATTAATTGATTCGAGCGTTGAGACAAATTTTTGTTGTCAAAGATGAAATCGGAACTTTGGGAGCTATTGCCAGTTTCAAAAAGATCAGAGTTGGAGAAAGAATCATTTTGTGGAGCAAAGTCAGAAGCATGGTCCTCTACAGCTGTGATATCAGAGACAGTGTTATTGGAGGAATTGTATCTCTTTGGCTGATAGAAGGTGGATGATGCGTAGAAAGCGAGCGAAAACAGGCCTGCTTGCAGGAATAGCATCAACTTGTGAGCAAATCTAGCAGCAGAAACAACAGATCTCGAGGCTTTTAACATGGTTCCAGGTGACTGTGAGAAACTGGCTCTTGCTGTGATCGTTTGGCAGAACCTCTTCGCTTCTCCAGTTTCCTCTCCATGCTTTTCACCACCATTTTCACCAGCTTTTCAGTCGCGGAAAAATCCGCGTGCGTGATACAAACACGTGAAGCATGCCCACAAATCTCACGTGCCGCATGAGTCAGCGCTGAGTCAGCGCATGAGCGGAGAGGGCAACTCCGTCTCGGCAAAGTCACGCGTGCCATCGCCAGCACTTGTTGAGGACTGTGCTGGCGGAGAAGGAGCTTCTGCGTTGTTATCACTTCCTCTCCCTGCTCTGCCTCAGCTTTTTCTTCTCCAACCAGAATATGCGCAATAGCCCGTCTTACAATGGTGAAATCTCGGTCGACTCTGCCTCAGCTTCTCCTTCCTGTGCTTCCTCCTCCCTGCCTGCTCTAAAGGGCGACGACGACGACGCCGAAAAAAGCGGTCCTCCGTCGCGGTTGTCTCCTGCCCCCTCCTTTTCTGCCGCCAACGCCACTCTTCGACGTGCCAATTGCCATCTGTTGTCTTGCAAAACTGGCTCCAGTTTCATCAAATACACCAACGACAACACCGATAACGATAACGATAACGAAACCTGTAACGAAACCTATAATGAAAACAATACTGATGACATTTCCTCTTCTGTTAGCAATAATAGCCTATCTAGCTCCAACATCTCATCCTGCTCACTCTCAACCTTATCAACCTCTCCCTCAATTGCAGGCTCGCCTCATCTTTTGAATGGCAATCCCACCACTTCCCCGATTAACTCCAACATCAACAAATTGTTCAACTATGAGTTCAAGAAAAAATTGTCACTTTCGCCCACCATTCTAGGTACTAACACTCATCATCAAAAAACCGCCTCAAATAATAATCAAACCACAAAATACTCTCGTAATTCTTCAGCTGTATCCTGTTCTTCTAATTCCACTAAAACATCATCTTCTAATTCCACTTTGGGCTCCTCAAACTTTTTGAACTCTTTGAATTCCTTGAACCTTTTAAACTCTTTTAACTCTTCGACTCCAAGCCATTTAAATTCACTTCCCAACCCAGGCTCCAATTCAATTCCCGCCTCAAACCAAAAATCCTTATTCAAAAAGGTTTTATTAAACTCAAATAAACAAATTAATCCTCCTTCTTTGCATCTCAATGATAACTCCAAATACAACAAAAGAGTCTTACAAGCCGAAATTGATATCAATTCTATTGTTGAAAAATTGATTTCAATCAACTTAGCAAATCCAGCTTCTCATTCTTATTCTCATTCTCATTCGCACTCCCACTCTCACTCCTATTCCCATCTAAAACCAAATTTTACCTCCTTGATCTCAAAATCAGAAATATCTTACATTTTGAACTTATCAAGAGAAATCTTCATTAACCAGCCAATGCTATTGCAATTGTCTGCTCCCGTAAAGGTCGTTGGAGATATTCACGGCCAATTTAACGATTTACTAAGAATTTTCAAATTATGCGGTTTCCCCCCAAATTCAAATTATTTATTTTTAGGTGATTATGTTGATAGAGGCAAGCAATCTTTAGAAACAATATTACTACTATTGGCTTATAAAATCAAATACCCAGAAAACTTTTTCTTACTAAGAGGTAACCATGAATCTGCTAACATTACCAGAATTTATGGCTTCTACGATGAGTGTAAACGCCGAGTTGGTGTCAAAGTTTGGAAAAACTTTATTGATGTATTCAATTGTTTGCCAATTGCTGCAACCATTAATAACAAAATCTTCTGTATTCATGGAGGTTTATCTCCAAATTTAAATAACTTGAATGACATTAAAAAGATTTTAAGGCCAACTGATATCCCAGAAAATGGTCTACTAAGTGATTTATTATGGTCTGATCCTAATCCGGCTTACTCTTCTAAATCTTTGATTTTCAACAATGAAAAAAATAGAAATCAGGAGATCAACAAAATTCCCGACTGGGCTCCAAATGACAGAGGTATTTCTTACTTTTTCTCAAAGAGAGCTGTTGATGCTTTTCTAAACAAATTTAACTTTGACCTAATTGTTAGAGGTCATATGGTAGTTGAAGATGGTTATGAATTTTTCCATAAAAAGAAATTGGTAACTGTCTTTTCGGCTCCAAACTATTGTGGTGAATTTCAAAACTGGGGTGCTGTTATGAATGTAAATAGTAATTTGGTTTGTGGTTTTGAATTGTTAAAGGGGAGTTTGAATTATCATAATGGTGGTTCTGGTTTAAATCTGCTGATTAACAATACTATCTCAAATCATTCCTCATCCTCTCAAAAATCAAAATCGAAATTAAAATCAAAACCTGCAAGTTCATCCATCTCTTCCTCGCATCACAAAAACAAATCTTCTCTTTTGAAATCTTATTCTTCAAGTTCTCACTCTCATAGATCTCGTCGCAAATAAATCTAAATGCTGTTTTGTTTTGTTTTCTTTCATTTTATTGTATTTTCCACTGAATTGTACCCTAACTTAATCTGTACATTCTATTTTCTTCTCTTATATTTCATCTTGTTCTGTTACGTTCTGTTCTATCTCACTCTATTCTCTTCTATTCTTTTCTCTTCTCTTCTCTTCTCTTCTCTTCTCTTCTTTTCTCTTCTATATCTTGTCCATTTTTTGTTATTTTGAATTTTATTTACAAGCTTGAAAAATGGAAGTCATCCAGCCTAACCTTTTGATTAAGTCTATTCAGTTTTCGGTTTTTAGTTTCTAATTTTCAGTTTCTAATTTTCAATTTTCAGTTTTTTTCATCTTATTTTTATTAAATATAGTTCTGTATACCGGTTATAATAAATGAAAATTATATGGATTATTTCTAAAAAGAGCTTAGGATTTATTGATCCGTGCACCGGATTTTTGATTGAAAAAATTTTTTTTTGGTGAAATATTTTTCAGCAGAATATTTTTATTTAAATTATATTTTTCATACTTAAATCTTATTCCAGTTTTGAATTTTGTAATATTTGAATCGACTCAATTATATTTGTTATCACAATGGGAAAAATTAGAAAGAAGTTCAAGACTGGTAATGCAAAGAACTTTGTTACTCGAACTCAAGCTATCAAAAAGCTTCAGGTCTCATTAGCAGATTTCCGAAGATTATGTATTTTTAAAGGTATTTATCCAAGAGAACCTCGTAACAAAAGAAAAGCCAATAAAGGCTCAACCAAACCTGTCACATTTTATTATTCTAAAGATATTCAATATCTTTTACATGAACCAGTGTTAGAAAAATTTAGAAATCACAAAACATTTTCTAAAAAACTATCTAGGGCAATCACAAGAGGCGAAATAAGTGATGCTAAAAGATTAAACGATAACAAGCCAAAATATAAGCTAGATCACATAATAAAAGAAAGATATCCAACTTTTCTTGATGCTTTAAGAGACTTGGATGATCCCCTAAACATGCTCTTTTTGTTTGCTAATATGCCACCAACTAATAAAGTAACTAATCAAATAATCAATAATTGTGAAACAATTTGTAATCAATGGCTTACATTTGTTGCAAGAGAAAGGTGCTTGAAAAAAGTATTTGTTTCAATTAAAGGTATATATTATCAAGTAAACATAAAAGGACAAAACATCTTATGGTTATCCCCATATAAGTTTCCTCAAAATATTCCTTCTGATATTGATTTTCGAATTATGTCAACATTTTTAGAATTCTACATCACCTTGTTGAATTTTATATTGTTTAAACTTTATACAGACAATGGTTTAGTTTTTCCTCCAAAATTAGATGATTTCAAAACAAAAACTATTGGTGGATTATCATCATTCATCTTGGAATCAGAAAATCCAATTCCAAAATCCAATTCTAATATAACCGAAAAATCCGACGATAAGCCGAATAGTGCTGAAGAAGCTGAAGAAGCTGAACCAGATCCTGATAGATTGGACACTTTTAAACCTGTTAAAGAAGGTGGAGATACATTGATTCAACCATCTAATTCTGGTGATGTCTTATCAAATTTATTTGAGAATAAAGTATTTTTCGTAGGAAGAGAGGTTCCCATTGATGTTTTAGAGTTTTTAATTTTATCCTGTGGAGGAAAAATCGTATCTGAAATTGTCTACAATCAGTTGTCTGAAAAAGATCAAAAGGACTTGGAAATCAACCAAAAAATCACTCATCAAATTGTTGACAGACCAGTATTTAATAAAGTCATTGGAAGGACATATATACAACCACAATGGGTTTTTGATTCCATCAATAAAAGCAAATTATTGCCAGTAAGTGATTATGCACCCGGTGAGACATTGCCTCCTCATCTATCTCCATGGGGTGATTCTGCTGGATATAATCCAGAAAACCCTCTAGATGGAGATGAGAGTAAAAACACAAATGAAGCTATTGAAGAATCAGAATCAGAAGATGAGATTGAAGCTGAAGGAGACTCGGAGAAGATTAATGGAAAGAAATCGAAAAAAAATCAAGTTGTTGAGGAAGACAACAATGATGAAAGTGAAAATGAAGATGACGATGAAAGTGGTGATGAAGAGTTAACACAACAAAAAGAATTAGAGTTGGAATTGAAAGGGGTGAAATATTCAGATGCGAAAAGCTTGCAGCAGGAACAAGGAAAGAAGAAAAAACAAAAATCGAGAAAAAGAAAATTATCTGTTTCGCAAAACAAAGAAGATAAAGAAGGTAAGGAATTGGCTAAAATAATGATGTCCAGAAAACATAGAAAACTATATGACAAAATGCAATACAGCAATGAGAAAAAGGAATCTAAAAAATCTATTTTGCAACAAAAGAAGAAGAAACTTGAGAAAAAAAGCAGAAATTGACAAAATTAAAAAAATAAATTTGGCTAATGAAAAAAAGTCTATCACTAGAATAGTTACTAATCTCATTAAACTGATATATAATTTGGTAAATATTTATGGTAATTCAAATTTGTATCAAAAAAGAAACTTTGTACTTTTCAATTAAATTATTTATATAAACCAAACAATTAAAAAATAGTAAATTGATTTTATCATCCTTAATTGTGTCTTTGATTTTGTGTTCCAACCAGTCTTTATAGTTTAATAAAACTTTGGAATGGTTTTTGACCAAAATATCTTCATTTGTATTTTCTAATATAATGGATAAGCAAAATAAATGAGCTTCTAGAATTGTGTCATTTTGGGCGACAAATTTTAATAAATTTAATACATCAAAAAGTTCTTTTATCATTTCTTGAAGATCAGTACTTTTAGGATAAGATGCATGTAAAAGTAAGCCTAAAGTCTTTACTAACTGACTTGTGAATAACACAGAAAAAGTATCAAGTTTTGAATGTATTTTAACACTTTTAAAGACGTTGAAGGATAAACCAATTAATGGGAAAAAAAAGTATTTTCCAGCAATTTTTGAGTATTTATCAGTAACATTTGATAAATGGTACAGATTGAAGTTGTTTTCCAAATTGTTCTTCTTTTGTAAAACTGACGATACTCTTAAGACTTTTCCCACTTCTTTCAACTTAATATTATCAGATTCAGAACTGTAACTTTGTTTGATTAATTCATCTTTGACTCTTTTCTGACCAGAAATCATAAGATCGTCGGAGACTTTTGCTGATAAAATTTCAACACCAGAATTTAAAGGTAAAAGGTTTTGAGAAGGGTTATTTTTTGAACGATAATCTTCATCTAATAGCAAGAATTGATCATGAAGATGCTTTGGTAAAGTTTTTGTTGGAAAATGATTTTTTATTCTGTTGGAGTTATAGGCAATATTATCATTAAAACCCCTCAATTCTCTTGCTGCTAAACTAAGAGAACTTAGTATAGATATTCTTTGCTGAATAGAAAAATCACCAGTGAAAATTAGTTTTATTAATACTTCTGGGACCTGTTCAACATTTGAAATTATGCAAGATACTAAGGATTTTAGTCTTAGTTCCTCAAAGTTAAACCCTTGATCAACATCAACATCAACATCGTTTTCGTTTTCTTTATTCAAATTAAATTTATCCGAGGTTAAATTCATTAGCAGTCTAGCTAGCTGAACAGAATAAAAATTGATTTCATCTGAAAATTGATTCTTAAATCTCAACAAGTTGGCACACTCCTTTAAAGCAATCCTTCGTTTTTCTAGAGAAGAATTGTCGTTTAAATATGAAATCAAATCTTTTATATAAACAGGCTTCATTGGTTTTGAATTTTTATTTATGATGATAGAAGGGTCATCATAGTCATCAGAATTGTATTCAGCATCGTTGAGGTCTTCATCATCCGAATCAAAATAATTGTAAGATTTTTGAGGAGTGATTGATGAATTGTTATTTAGTGATAATTTTTGAAGATCAAGGGTTTGAGTTTCAAGTCGGGTTTCCAGTTGGGTTTCCAGTTGATTTTTAATATTTTGAGAATTTTGAGAGTTTTGTTCGCTAGTTATGTAATTCAAAATAAACTGATCGCTATCGATATTCTTGTAATATTTGTTATTCAATAAATCATTTGTAAAGGTATTCAAATCTAGAGGTAAGTCCTTTTGATAAATACCTTTGTTAAAATTTAGTAATTCTGTTTTATAGGAAATTAATTGATTAATGTGGAAATCAATTGGGACAAATTCATCATCAAGAGTAGAGTCAATAGTACTTTGTGAGATGGTGTTTGAAATAATGGATGAAATTTCTTGTATTATTATCATACCAAGAAATCTAAGTTTTTCGTTGGGTAAATTGAGCCTTTCATTTACTGAGAAAAGTAGATCTTGATTTAATAAAAAGTTTTTTAAAAAACAAAATAGTTTTAAATCGTTATTCTGAATGTCTAGTTTAATTGAAATTTTGAAAAAATTTAAAAATACCAACAAAAATCTTGCTAAGGTTTCTTGGTTAATCAAGGACAGATTTTTGATAAAATTAGGATCAGCCCAATAAGATTGAATGATGTCTGAAAACAATTGAAGATGATTATTGGATGATTTTGAATTTAGTACAAACGAAGTGAAAATAATGATTTGGGAATGAAGGGAATTGTTCAATAAATTGTCAAAAATAGAAGGAACAATTACTGAATGATTGTTGATAGTGAACTTGTGTAAAAAGTAAATTAATGTAATCGGAGAAACAGGATAAGTTTTGAAAAGATATGGCAAAAGATAATTTAAATTCATTTTTTGATTTAAAGTGATTTTATTATAGTAATTAATAAACGAGTTTAAAGTGTTTACATTGCTAATTAGCATGTTGTCAAATAATATGGATGAAGCCACTGGATGTAAATAAAGAAAAGACTGAACCAAATTTGCATAATTGTTATTTAAACTAAAATTAACTCGGTTTGTCATTAGGTAGTGCATTTGCTTGATTAAAAAAGTTTTTAAAAACAGTTCTACATCATGAAATATAGGTAAATTGTTGATTAGGATATGTCTATTGCGCCTTTCACATATCATAACCGAATTATTGACTATTTGGAATAATCTGGAACCGAAGAAAATGGACTTAATTTCGTTAAACGTTAAATTATAGGTTGATTGATTTGAGTATTCTTGACTGTGCAAATAGCCGGATATGAGATGGTCATTTGATTCTTCTATAATCAGCAGTATGATGTCCAAGTAGGAGCTCATCAAAACAAACGAGCTATCGGGGTTGCAAGAGTCTTCCAGAAAGCTGGCATTCAATAAGGATAAACAGTTCAAGACATGATTCAAACCAACCAAATTGTTTAGCAAAGAAACGATTTTTGGTTTGATGGACAGGCCATCATCAGCCACTAGAGGGTATAGCTGGGGAACAGTGTGGGAGAGAAGGGTGGACACAAGCTTGAAGTTGATGGAGCGAGACTGCAATAAAATCTCTCTGTTGCGAATAAAGGACGTAAGCACCACATCAAGACGTTGCAAGGGAAGCTGGTCCTTCAAGGACTCAATGGCAGTGAGAAGCTTCTTCATGGTCGATGTTGGAGTGTTTCAAATTGATGCTGGAGCTTTTTCAAAGCGAAATAAAACGAAGCTGGAGAAATTGTGCACGTGATCACTTTTACGCCAGCGATACGGGAGAGACTTCCCAGGCAAATCAAAGATAATCTCCATGAGACATTGTGGTTGACCAGCTCAATGCTGGTGGTAGCATTGCACCGTTGGATTCAGATAGGCTGGTATGGCTGCTATAGCTGCTTGCTAAGAGCAGATTCAGCTCGGAGAACCATATATATTGAGGGCTCTTTACTCTCGTTTTCCTGGTTTACAACGTAGACCACAATCAAGCAATCGAGCGCGAGATGTGTGCTGATAGTAATATTGACCTATTGTTAAATCCGATCTCTAATCAATACCCTAGGGCTCTTCGTCCAGGGGTAAGAAACAAAAAAGAATATCAACAAGAAGGTCTAATTTTTTTGAAATTTAAACTTGATGAAACCAAAAATTCTTAACTGTCTTTTATTTTAATTGACTCAAAAACATACCAAACATTTATTATCAAATCTGCAGTTTAGTTGTATTAATTTCATTATATACAACCAAACTAAAGACATGATCTGGTTTTCAAGGTATGTTTTTGAGTTAGTTAATTTTACATCAGCTTTAGTTGTCAAACTGTTTTTTATCCTGTTGTTGCTGTGTCAAATGAGTATGTCTTGTATTTTCCTATTAATTCAAATTTATAATAATATCTTATTATGGTTTTGGACTTGTACCAAAATTTTATCATCATATTTATCATATTTACCATATTAATTATACATTTAATTATACATTTAATTTTTTCTTCTTTATTGGGGTGTGATGCTCAAATAGTATAAGATTATAACTCAAAAAAAAACAATAAAAACCTAAATATAAAACCCAATCAGCATGTTTTGAATATACTAGAATTCTTAGGCCAAATTCTTTTATAAAGAGCCATTGCAATGGTATCTTGCTGGCTGACTTTTTTATTAAACTTGGCTTTAAAATGTCCATGGGTACCCAAGCTCTTTTGAATAAATCCTGAAACTCCATTTTTAGTAAACAATGGTATTGATTTAAACCAATTTACATCTGCCGAATTGAGAAACATGTATCTAACCGTTGAAACTGATTTATGAATTTTAAATGGCTGCCCTGTTAATATCGTTCTTTTGGCTAATATTCTAGAATGATCTACGTTCAAAAATGTCCCACTTCCAATGAGTTCGATTGACGAAAAATCGTTTTTATCCCTTAATTTAAAAAAAATACTTGGTGAATTTCCAAAACTAACTGGTGCAATGCATGTAGCAATTTCCAATGACCCAAGATTGGCAAATTTTTCAACTTTATGAACATTATTAAGTGTATTATTATGAACTGAAAAAACCGGCTCTATTATTTGTCTTCTAAAACCATATTGAACAACCATACTAGATTCAGATTTAATAGGCTTTTCATATTCTTCCCAACTTTTAAAAGTAAAATTACAAACTGCTGACTTATGTTCATGCTCTAATAACCCATAAACAATAAATGGCGCCTGAGTTGGAGGCCTAATAGTAGCTAGTAAGCTTTTAAGAAATTTGATATGGATCACTACTTTATCCCCATTTCTAACACTTGAACTTATTCCAGATTCTTTCAATACTCGGTTCTGAGTAGCTTTAAAATTGTAAATTCTTAATAGCTTTAGCCATTCTGAAGGCCTGTTTTCATCAACTTCATCAACAAGCCAGTTATAACTGTTCAAATTGATGATACCTCGATATTTTTCTAATCTCTCCTTCAACGAAACACTTGCCTCAACTTGAAGTTGGTCGTCAAATTCTAGTTCCTGAATTTTACGATATTCTTCAACGGCATTATAATCATCCACTTCATTATCTTCATCCATATCCATTGATTCAACATCATTATCATCCACTTCTAAATCTATATCTTTGCTATTTTCCGACTCATTCTTCGACTGAAGATTCACACCAGTTTCAGCAATTTCTTCATCCAACTCGTCAGAAGAATAATCGTCTTCAAGATACCATCTTGCTTGATAGTCAGATGTTCCGGGCCTAACCTTTACTTTTTTTTTCTTTTCTTCTTCAAAATAAACATGATCGTCAATTCTTACACCAGAATCATTATTAGCCAACAAGTTGTAATTACTTGCTGATTCACTTTTAATCATTTCCTCATCAAACATATCCTGATCAAAGTTTTCGTTTAGTGTCTCCAATGAATCCTTGTTTTCAGTTGGAAAAATTGGTTTAACTGCCTGATTCTCTTTTTTTTGATTTTTTGGAGTGACATAAATACTATCAATCAGATAATCACCAAAATTGGGCAAATGAACCGATCGATCGACATTGAAACCAATTCCTCTTACTGTACCAGAAACGGCTAATTTTCCTTCATTTGGGTTGTTAGGATCCTGAATCCAATCAATTTCGTTGGCAAGTAAATATCCTCTGATTTGTCTCCATTTTACAGACTGTAATTTTTTCTCGCACAATATTCTGATCACATTGAGAGAATCAGAACCGTTATTCAAATCAAAGATTTTTTGCTCATTTGGAAAAAAATGATTAAAGTAACTAAACAAAGATGATTTTATCAATGTACTTTGTTTTGCATTATCACTAGAAGAGATATTTGGTATTACACCAATAACATTTGAAATTCCTTGTAATTCTAATGCTCTTAATAAATTCTCCCCAAACGCTTTGTCGATTTCTTCTTTTGCACTTAAACCAAACACAACCCAATCCGAGATCTTGCAAGCATCTAAAACGTCAAAAAAAGAACTCATAACAGGCAATATAATTTTTAATCCTGATTTAAACCTCGGAATATAAATTGAAGATATAGGAGAAGTAATGTGATCGATTTTCTTAGTTGCAGATTCATTAACATTGATTGTATCAATTAATTGGTTTATAATATCAATGTTTCTCAAATCATTTGTTAAAGTAATTATAGTAACTATTTTTTCAACACCATCAATTCCTTGAAAAATGTTTTTTGATGAAACAGAAGACAATATCTTAGATTTCTTTTGTTGTTTTAACAAGTTTATTCTGGCTGTTTTAGATACTGTCTTGCAAGTACTATTTGAGCTGGATTTTGCTATTTCGATTTTTCCCTTTAATTGAGCTTTTAAGGCAGACTTTGAAGAGTGCCTTGATTTGAAAGGCTTTTTGGATTTTTTAAGTGTTGCACGATGATGATGTTGCCCCATTTTTTGGCTTTTTTTTTCTTGAAAATGGATATTTGATTTAAAAACAATAGATATATCTGCTTTTTATTTTTCAATTTCTATCACCAGGTTGAAAAGTTTTTTCTCAAAAAAAAAATCTATATGTATTTCTCAGCAAAGACCGCTGTCGCGGGTCATTGATTGTTTCCACACGGTTGGATTTCACTCTGCAACATTTTTGTGTGATGAGCAAAATGTGCCACTTGATAAGATATAATGGTGCTGTTTTGTCATTTTATATTTATATGTTTTTACATTTTCTATTGTTGATTTCAACCGCACTTCAAAATTTTAGCTGTTTTATTTATCATTACCAAAGGCTTTTCTACCAGGTGTTTTTCGATACACCGGATCCTGGGAAGCAACAATCATCATACCAGAAGTGATCACTAAATCCAATATGAATGTTTTTACAATATGGTTGATTTACTTGAATAATATTATTTTAAGGATATTAGTTTTGGAAAGGCGATCACACAAAATGGCTTTCCTGGTTGATATTTTTTTATATTAGAGGTAGCGTTTTAAGCAGAAGTTTTCTTAGTGGTAGAGGGAAATACAATGTCACTACAGAAAGCACTGTTTTTTTAGATAGCTACTAGAAAAATAAATATGGTAATTACCAGGTTAATAGTTCCATTGAAATTTTTGTAAAAATCGTTTATTTTATCACTATAGAGTACACATGGTAATTTAAGAAATCGACAAATAATTATCAAAGCAGTTTGATTTGTTTGTATAAGCTAAGTGAATTTTAGAATTTTTGTATTTGAAAATGGATTGTTTTTAGGCCTTTGTTTCAAATGCTTTTGAGATGACCATTTAGTGCGAGCAGATTCTCATCTTAAAACGGAAAAAATATAATAAAAAACATTTAGAAAAGAACTCAAATCAGATAATGTTTTTATTGCTATTCAAAGTGTATCTTTTCTTTTTTTGTTAGAAAAAGGAAGCGTAAATTGATATGAGAACTCTCAGCACTATAAACAGAAAGGGTTAATTATGTTTCTGCATGATGCATATGCATACGCGGTTTTTCCAACATTAGATTCAACCACAAACCTAATTGGGGAACATCTAGTTGAAACTTTTTTCAAACGTTGAGATACAAAGAAAACATAATAGGCACAACAACGAGAATTGATAAAGAGACAAAATATAAGGTTAGGTAAAGAAAAAACATGAAACGCAATAATTGTTATTGCGTAAAAGTATAGTTACTGAGAAATTTAATGATATAAAGTCCTGTAGAATTTCCTGAATCTGCTAGGTTTATTGTTGGTAACATCAGGTTTTGATGCTTTCTATAAAGATTAATTAATAACTAAATAAGTTACATTATACTACTTTTCAATAAATAATATTTAAATAAAAAGCAAAAAATGTTTTCAAATCTTGTTGATACGATTCATGATAATTGTAAAGATCTTGAAAAAAAAAAGTATCTTTTCTTAGTTGAAAAGCAGGCTGAATCCAATGGATCACCATTTATTCATTCATCTAGTCAGTTTAATAATTATGAAAGACATCTAAAAGAGGTTTTTAAAAACGATAAAATATTAAACACCTTAACAAAAATTTTGAAAACAGAAACATTTTCTCCTATCAGTCCTGTTAGAAGCACCATCAAAACTTTGGAGGAAATCAGTAAGAGATCTTCAGTTCTATATATTAAATTCCATCCACCTTTAAAGGCTATTTTTAATGGTGATCATAGAACATGTCAGCTAGATATAACTAATGAGAAGAAAGTTAGTGCACATATAAGTACAGTTTTAGATTTTATTGGGCAAGATGATTTAAAGGAAATTCTAAAAGCGTGGATTGTTGTGATTCATAAAAAAAAACAAAGCCAATATCCTTACAGTGGATCAAATCTTCCTCCCTGGTGGCCTCCTAATACCAAACATACTGAGCCAGACCATATGAAGAGAGAAGATAGGATAGCAGTTGTGTTGCATTTACTTTTAATGGACATACAAGATGAAAGATTGAATATAAAAGACAAAAACGGAAATCCAACATACTCTTTTTTAGGAGAAGATTTTTTTGGTTTTGTTTCAAAACTAAGAAGAACATTGTATTTCAGTAGAAATAAAGTTAATTGTCCAGCAATTATGGCGTTAATGGATGAAGTTTTTTATATTGCACATTACGTTAACAAGTATAAATTAATTCAATTTTATAATGATGGAAAACACGTTGATGATTTTAATAAATTTATTGAAGTTACCGATTTATCAAAAGTGAAAACAAGTGCAGGAGGTGTTTTAAAAAACAAAAGAGAATATATTAGTAAATACTTGCATCAAAAATATTTTGATAAAGGTGGATATATCCATTGGTGTTTTTTTTCAAGTTATGAAGTCAGATGTCAATCATTGCACCAATTAATTGAAAACAAGTGTAAAAGTCTTAATAGACCGGAAAATAATAATATAGTAACTCTGTCAAGTTTATCAAATCCAACATCAACAAGTGAGCAAAATTCCAGTCTTAACAGTTCGGGTTTCGACGAATCCATTATATATCAAGGTCATTGTGACTCAAATGTTTTTGCAAATGCTATTATTTCAGAATCTCAAACAAGCGAACAAACCACGGGAAGTGATATTACTCAATCAGCCGGTAATAGAGATAATGAACAAATTCATAATTTGTATAGTTATATGGACTTGAATAGTTTTTGCTCAAGTGCTGGTTTACTTTCCAATCCAAACTTGGGACCTAATTTAAATTCAGAGTTGAATCTTAATATAAGTCTTGAACAAAGTTCAAGCAAGTATTCAGAAAATATAGCCGTTAATACTTCAAATTTTCTAGCAGAAGATTTTTATCAGGTATTAAATAATTTAAATGAGAATAACGCATCTGATGATATTGAAGCGCAGAGTTCAACAGGTTCCTCATATTTTAATGATGATCCCGAAACCACTGATATAGTAGGTTCAAATAGGAAACGACAGAATTCTCAAGACATGCAAAACTCACCTAAAAAATCCAAAAAGGGTTAGCAGAAATTAAAATTGAAATCCAATGTTATACAATCTTTTTTCTTCTTCTCATTTTGTTTGTTCATTTTTTGTTTTAGTTATATTATTTTAGTTGTATTATTTTCGTTATGTTTTTTGCTGATGTTTTTGTTATAATTTTTTGTGTTGCTTTGGGTTGGTTGCAATTTTGCATGGTGCTAGATTGGTCTGTAGATTTTGTTCGTTTTATTTTCACTTTTATTTTCATTCTTATCTTTGGTTTTGTAGATTATTTTGTACCATACTTTTTGTGAGTGCTTGCTTATTGTTAATGTCTTTAATATATCATGTTCTGCTAGTTTCCTAAACGAGTCAGCTTCCGAAAACGGCAACAGCCGTTGGGACTCCTGAGAAACCGTCCTCTTCCGCTCCGCCTCCTTCGGGACCCTGGCTGTGCTTCCGAAAACGGTCCGTGCGGCAGAAACACCAGTACTGCGGTGCTTGCTGCCGGAGCTGCAGCTGTGTCGCTGTTGTGCTTCTTTCTCCTGACGCTGCTTCCGCTACTTCTGCATAATCCAGCAGAATGTCGCCTTGACCGCTGATTAATCTCCTTACTTTTTCCTCTGCGTTTTGAGCTGAGCTGGTGCTGCCTCAACCAGACTATTGAATTGAGCATGAACTCCTTCTCTAACAGCAAAAAACGAAGGGTTTCCAAAGCCTGCAACTTCTGCCGCTCAAGAAAGATCAAGTGTGACGGCTTGTTCCCTTGCAAGAGCTGCTCCCATTTCAAGGTCACTTGTGAATATATCGAGCAGGAAAGATCCAAGAAATATGTCTCCAAATACGATATACTAGAGAAAAAACTAGATAATATTACTTCTGTTCTCCAAGTCTTGCTCAAATCCTCTGCTGTTTCTAACGATATAAGAAAATCCTTGGAAAACTTATTGGGCAATTTTCCTGGTGACAATGACTGCGATTTGAGCAATGATGATGATTTCAAATTGATTCATTCGAAGGGCTCCATTATCGATTCTTCTTCTATTGAGGATTTTCCCTCAAACGCTCCAAATAAACAAGAAATCGATCAAAAATGCTTGGATAACATCTCTGGCATCTCCACTGATACCTTGAGCTTTCAAAACACAATTCCTTATCATTGTACCTATTCTATTTTTTCCAATAAAGGCTTGGGTTGGTTGCAAGAAAAATTAAACCCTCTAGATATTGATTCGTATCTCGAAATCTCTGCCAGCTTACAGGAACTATCTGCTGATATCCGTAAACTCAACTTGGTTGAATCAAAACTCTGGATAGAATCTTGTACCAAAAATAATGTTGTTCCCATTCCAAGAATTGAAATTGTAAAACTATTTCTTGATTTAAACTCACTTTTAAAGGGTCCTGTTGTTCTATTTTCCAAACAAGAATTTGCTGAAATCTTTGAACATTACTTTTTATTTATAAATAAAAATCAAAATGAAAAACTAAGTTACTCGGATTTTCTAATAATGAATGTCATCATTGCCTTTGGTGCCTCAATTGGCCTCCAATTGATTCATTCTAAAAACAGCTCTCATGTTGTTACTGATTTACTAAAAAAATATAAATTGAATTTAACTGAAACTCATTTTAAAGAATTGATGGACACTCATTATATGAACTCCATCTATTTTTTTCAAAAAATTTCAATTATTGGCGACGGTTTAAAAGCCATTAAGGGCATCATTTTTCTCTATTTTTATGACACACTTTCCACTTATGGTGCAAATCATCTATTACTATCAACTGCCATTAGATTAGCTCTACAACTATCCCTACACAGAAAGGAATCCTATGATGGTTTGAGTCCCAGGTACATTATTGAAAAAAAACGAATCTGGTTCATCTTGTATTATCTTGATAATTGTATGAGAATGGGAAAACCCCAAATTATAAATGATGATGATGTGAGTTCAATGGACGAAGATCATCTCAAGTATTTTGTATTGCTTGGTTCTGACCCCACAATAAATATTAAATCAATTAAATTGGTGCTGGGCATTATAGGAAACATGTCAAATGAAAAACTAAAAGAGAGTCTTGATAAAATTGCCAGAAGAGATGACACCGGTTTGGTAACTGTACTTTCTTTCTATCGTATTAAATTTTCTAAAATTTGTTCAAAAACATATAAAACTTTGTTTTCTGCAAATGCATTAAAGGGAAAATCCTTAATTGATATTGTTCGTTCCATTGATGATTTAAATACCTGTTTAAATAATTGGCAGGATTCATTACTTGATATCTTTAAAAAAGATATTGTCTTGGGTAGTGATGATTACAACACTAAAAGTGATCCTTTAGCTCCATATGGCGATGACAGTGTTGAATATTTGTTTGACGAAAAGTACTACAATGTAATTGAGCTAAAATTTGCCTATTATTATCATTCATTAGTTATCAATAGAATGGCTTTTCAAATTCCTAATGGGATAGGTCCAAAGACAAAATTGCAACCGAACTCTGAACAACAATCCAAATTAACTGAAAAAATACAGCATAAATGCTTGTCTAGATATTTAAACGCTGCTAGAGAAATGATTAAACTTACAAGAAAAGTTTTTATCATTGATAGAGATGCATTCTCTCAAACTATCAACTGGTTATTTTTCTATCCCAGCGTTGCTTTTATTACTCTATTTAGCTACATTATCCAATTTCCTAAAGCTGCAACTATTAAGGATGATATCCTATTAATGATACAATGTTGCTTTGATTACATGAATTGTTTTGGTTTTAAAAAAAGGCATGAATTAGAAGAAAATCATACCATTCTAAAAACAGTAATTAAAAAAATGGTTACAATCGCAGTCAAAGCCTATAATAACAACAACTCCTCTACCGATGTTGATGAGCTTTTCAACCAAACAGTTAGATTGTATTTTCAAAAAGAAAAAGAATTTTCCGAGTTTACTGCTAACTTGTATATTACCAGCTCTCAACCTCAAAATACACATTGCGAACTCTATGAAAAAGGCATACGTGAGTTTTTGAGTGGTCAATCTATCGTTACTAGAAACATGATAGAAAAACCATTGAACAATCTCCAAAATGAGCAGACTGCTAATAAACAAATCAATAATAAGTCGATTAACAATAATCCAATCAATAATTCAAACAATAATCCAGTTGATCAACAATTTACCATTGACGGAAACAATGGACTACATGACCCATTTCCTACACCAATCAATAGTGCCAGTGTTGAGCAACAACTGTTTCCCAACCTGTTTGATTATACTTTAAATTATCCTAAATCTACACAACTTCCACCAGTTTCAACAATATTAAATGGAAATCCTTTTGACCTGGATCAAACGTTGGGTTTTAATATTGATGATTTTTTGTTTGAAAACATGGAAAGACCACCTACAAACAACTTGTTTGATGTAATGTTTAATATACCTGATTTTCCCGCTGATGATTAACAGATAAACTACTAATTTCATAAATTATTTTATTCGTTTTACAACTACAATATACATTAACTTAACTCTGGAAACAAGAATCTAGATTAAACAGCTATAATCATAAATCATTAAAAACAAAAAAATTGGTATTTCTATAAATATAACAGCGAAAAATCATGCTTTTTTAGTGTAGAAAATTTAAATAAAATAGCTTTTCCATAATACACCTTCAAGATCTTCCAACTGTTCCTCAGAAAAAATTCTACTATCCACTTTCCAAGTGTCTTGTCTAGTTTTCTTGAAATTACTTAATATTTCTTTAACGGTTTTATCTACCAAACCTGAATAACCAGAAGTCTTATTGGATAAAATACCGACCACATCAGGAATCCATTTTGGAGGTGGTGATACGTATGGATAAGCTGCCACCAACGAACCAAGGCCTAGAACAGCCCCATGAAATTTAATAGTAGCTCCATTTGGAAGTTTGCTCTTTTTCTTTTTATTAGTTAATATAGTGCCAAATTTTTCTATACACTCTTTAATTAAAAGCTCTCTTTGAACCTGAGGAGCAACATGAATCATCCCTGATAGTGTGCTACTTGAGAGTTCTCTTACCTCTAAATTTGAGTTAAAAAGTAAACTTTGAATATATTCAAATAATGTTCTTCGATCTCCAACAGATAGGTTTAGACTTTGCTTGAAGTAAAACACCTCAACAAACACAATTAAACGAAGTAATTCATGCCAACTGTTAGCATAGACCTTACCAAATTTGACAATCATATCAACAATCGGTTTTAATTGGCCTTTTGTATATGGAATTTGAGCTATACCCTGTATTGATGGTGTCAAATTGATATTACCTAATTTGCAAACATCTTTCATTGTTGCCAACTTAAACAAAAATGGAAATATATGACTTGGGATCAAACCGATAATCGAAAGACAAGAACATGACCTAAGCATTTGATTTAACCATGATAACATTGTTTTAGAAGCATGTACGTAATCTGAATTCATTATTACCATAACATTTGCATCTGGTGGAATCGTAGAGTACAATAACTCGATTTCATTAAATTTATTACAAAGCTTAGCAAAAACATGCTGAGGCATAACATAGGGAACAGCACCAAGAGAATCTACCTGGTTTGATTCAATGAAAGATAACGCATCGGGCAATGATTCGTTAAGAAATGAAAAAACAGTAACATAAAGCAATCCACCAATTTCCTTTCTAACAGCTTCATATGGAAATGAAGCATTTTTCAATAATAAATCCAATAAATTCTCTTTATCTAGATACTTCCAAGTAACAACTGTTAAAAATGATTTGAGGTACTTCAATCTGATTGATTGAATAACTGCAGAATTAGAATTCTTATCAAGTTCAAATTCAATTAATTGACGAATAACGGGATAGAATCTCCGAGTGTCAGCATGGGAAGGAATCCACCAGGAAAATATTTTCCAAACAGTACTGTTTTCAGGATTTAAATCATTTTCTAAAATCGTTTTTAACATTGATTTAATGGCTTTATCACGCTCCGGAATATATTCCTCCAATGTATATTTTGTTGATAATAGTAGACCGCAGATAAATTCGCAGACCACAATATGTGTACTCTTTTCATCTTTTTCATAAGTTTTTTCCAAAATTTCTAGCAAATCCTGATAAGAGATATGCGATAGATAATTGTTGGAAATTAAATGAACTATTATAACAATCAAATAAACATGAGACACTTGAAAACTTGACTTGATATAATTGTTTTGTATAATTAGATGAACCAAGTGTTGAAACCACTCTTTTGTAATCAATAAATTGAGGTTTCTGCATATTTCTGCTTCATGTTTTTTTAATTTAATGTCAATGAAATTATGAGGATTCACAACTGTAAGATTTGAGTCCCAAAATAACCATCCAATGTAGGCTTTATTGTCAATGAAATAACTAGGATTGTCAATATTTTTCATTTCATTTAAAAATGATTGTGTATAGGAGATTTTGGAATAATTTGAATTGGTATCTACTACCATGAACTCCTTTGGCAAAAAATTCAAGTCGAATCTATTTGAAACAACATATTCATTCATTGATAAAGTGTTAATTTTATCAAATAATTTGGTTAAACCACTAATACACCTTCCAGATATGACGGGATGTTTGTCAATTGTTCTTTGCACCAATAAGCTAAAAACATCTGTGTTTAAATCAATATCAATATCGTTCTGCAAATTTATCAATAAAGTTAAATTTAAGAGCGATAACTTCCAGTGGTTTTTTTTACTTTTCTCTAGTTCTAGTATTTGTTTCTGTAATCCTTTAAGTTGGTCTAGATAGAATTTTCTTTTTCTATCTTTGGCAGATTTAACAGCTTTAATATCATGCTGCGCAAAATCGTCAGGTGGCTTGATGCAATCAATTTTCTTTAGATCAATAAGACAAACAGAACTTGGGACTTTGAGAGAACCAATAAAATCTTTATAAATACTAAAAGCTAAGTCATTTATAGTGGTATCGTCATACAACAAACAGTTAATTAAAAACTCAACAAATGTTGAAATATTTTTATAATCAGAAAACACGTTGTTTTTAATTCTTTTAAATTGGAAGAGATGCAATAAATTCTTGATTGTTTTGTAGTTTTTTGAGTCTAAAGTTTTCACAAAGCATGGTTTTATATTATTTGATTGATCTCTGGTAGAAAATAAATATTTTTCCAATACTTTGTAAGATCCCAGAACCTTTTTCATAGCATCTACTAAAACATTTTGAGCAGAATGAGATACTTCGGAATAAACAGAGGTAGATAAATTCAACAAATCTTCTAATAATAAAGAGTCTGCCAGTGTTTGGAATCGACTGTTGGCATGCAATGAACACCTTTGACGATGGTATTTCATTATTCTTGATCCCAAAGTAATTCTAGTGAAAGGTTTTCTGACCTTATAAATACCCTGAATATCACTCATAAACTTATAGCCAATTTTGCTTTCATCCATATCTTTTAATGAAGATTCAAAACCAACATCACAAAACCAAATATTTAAGCAATATAAGAACATATTGATGAGCTTCACATCATTAGAATTATTTTTTACCAAAAATTCAAAGTAATCATGTAACTTCATTCCAATCTTTTTATGCAATTGATTAATTTTGACATATAAATCATCATAATATTTAGTATAATTATCATCTCCAAAAAAGTAATTGCAGTTGTATAACTTTTGTTCTCTTGACGTAAGAGAAGGGTTTGCCAATGGCGTCATCGAGCCATCATCAAAACCAGAACCTGAGGGACCTAGCATATTATTTGTTGAAAAATCTGAGGGAATATTATAAACACTTGAAGTTGAAATCGAAGGAGACATCCTCACAGATTCAATGTTGAGCCCTTCAAGAGAAGCCAACTCTTCTGCCATTGAATCATCGTCTTGCTTGTTTGGTGGATTTTGCTCAAGAATACTATCATCAGTTATGTCATTTTGGTTTTTATCCTCTTCTTTATTCTCTTCACTTGAAACTAAAATACTAGAAGAATTCGGTTGCTGATCTTCAAAGATATTAGGAGTTGCGCTATAGTCTTTTCTGATTCTACTAATTGTAGCTAGTTTGCTGCTCAATAAATGAGGTTGGATATTTCTCTTACTGTTTAGTAACCCAATTAAATTGGTGGAGCTATTATTGTTAGCTAACATTTTTTCATCAAAGTTGGGATCCAATAAACCAGAAATACCGGATAAGGCATGACTCAAATATGATAAACATTTACGGAATTCGTCAGTAAATGATAAAACATCCAGTGAATTGATTTCAATTGAGTTTCTAATTAATTCATTCATAGAGTTTAAGCATTCATCAACATGAAGAGTAAAAAATCTAATCGCAAATTCAGTTTCTCTTCTGCTGGGTATGTACCAATCAAATGATAGGTTTTCTTTTGAAAACCGAGATTCATCAAACTGAAAGCCACCCCAGCATGTTTCATCAACACCCTTATGAAATGCATAGATAGGATTTATCAATCTCGTTTCCTTTAATCTAATTGTAGTCAAAGAATCTAAAATTTCATGAACAAAATAGGATGATACGTAAACAGCAGGGCCTTTTAATTTGTGAAAAAGCATTGACGAAAGATGAATTATATCATCTTGAAATTCAAAGATAGCATCATATGAGTGAAGAGCACAACTATTCAAAATGGCTAAATAGCAAAAGAGCGGTTGATCTCTGGGAAGAACATCAATTCCACTTCTTGAGATTCCCGCCCCATTTTCAGATATATCTTCATAGATTCTGGGTAGTAAAAACAGCATAAATTTAGGAAACTGCTTTTTGCAATCTCTTTTGACAATAAGCCCAGAAATGTTAGAAACAAGTTCATTAGCATTGTAATAAACATTTTTTCGAATAAACAGCAAAAATTGGTCACTAAACTTTTCAAAAAGTTCATCGGATAAAGATTCAAATAGAACAGCAATAGTTCTTGTTAAAACCTTTTGAATATTATTTTCAGAATTTGCTTCCTTGCGGGAGGGTTCTGGCAAGTTTTCAACCAAGGGAAATAATTTGTAGATAATTTGGTTTAATAGATTTTCAAACCCTAATGTGGATGACATCAAAGCTTTTTTTTCTAGTTCATCGTCGAGTGTGAAATAATCTTGATTTTCCATTCCATCAAACTGTATATCATCTAACCCTCCAAACTTACTTTGAAGAAACATCAAATGGTTTTGAATTACATCATCTGCTAAATTAGGATCAATAAATTCATTATCATGAGTTTTGGAAGATTTCGTTAGATCGGCAAATGGTGTGAATGAGGCTAAAGTTAAAATTAGCATCAAGCAGCAAAGGGTCTTATTTAAATCATTTGAATCAATTGCAGGAATGGTTAGAGAAAGTAACTTAACAACATGAATTCGGAATACTTTAGTTGAGACAAAATATCTGCCTAAAAATGTAAACTGTCTAATAACGGCCATTAGTCTATGGTTGGGAGTTGAATCGCTAGTCAAAGATTCGTAAAAATCGAGCAAAACTGAGCTTAGCACCAACTCTGAATTTAAATAACATAAGGCACTCAAACTTGCAATGTAGAGTCTAGCAATTACATCCAATTTTGATTGAATCCCTACTAAAATTTTTGGTAAAAGAATGTTTATGAAACGTTTAGTTATTTGGTCATTTAGTTTATTTTCTGAAGGTAGAGAAGATAGAGAACCAAAAGATTCAAGATTAAATCTTCTAAGATACTGAGTAATTAGCGAGGTTAGAAATTGAGTTATATTGGAAGACCATTCGCCGGTGTTTGAGGGATGTAAATAAGTCTCAATTATATCAATAATGTTACTTAATTTATCAAGCAAACCATCGTTTTCTAAAGATCTAGAGCCATTAATTGAAAAAACAATCATGGTTGAAAAGCCTGTATAAAAGGAAGAAGAAGATGTTGAACCAAATTTATTAGTGGAGATTTTAAGGGAGTTTAATAAATTGGTGAAAAGCGTGTCAAATTGATCAAGAGTAAAATAGCCAAATTTACCAAAGGCAGTAGCATGCAAATTTTCTAATCTAGAATTAATACTGCTTTCAATCAATAAAAATTCAGTGGATCGTGCTAGCAAGCTTGTAATGTGAGAATCGACATTTTTGATTTTCAAAGCGCTTTGCCAAATGTGAAAAAAGGAAGGATAAAATTTTAAAATGTGAATGCTAGAGCAAGGTAGCAATGAGTATAAAGTGCTTAGAGATATAGAGGCAGTTGGAATTGAATATTTGCTGAGACACTTTTGAAATATTTGCAACAAAGTATCAGGAGAATCGTCGAAAAAATAGTTTGCATACAAGGCTAATCTCATTAGATGTTTATGAGTTGATTTATTCAAAGTATCAAAAGAAGCGTCAGGATGAGGAAAAATGTTTTCAAATTCTTTATAAAGTGGCAAGTAATCTAGTCTTAAGCCAAATTGCTTCAAAATGTAGATATCAGACTTGATTAATAAAACAAACATATCAACATAGGCGGACAAAGCAATTGGCTGGCCTCTTGCCAAAGATAAGTAGTAATAAACTTTAATAAGATCAATCTTTAAAGAAATAGGCATATTGTTCTTCATTTTGATCCAAGTTTTCAATTCTGAGGTCCAGTGACGAACATTTACAACAGCAGAGGACTTTTTTGAGTTTGTAAAAGCCGAAGAAGAAGATAGAGTCTCTAAATTGTCAACATCGTCATTGTCATCGTCAGAATCGGAATCAGAGTCGGAATCGGAATCAGAGTGATCGTTGATTTCAAATAGATTTTGATTGTTATTCGATTCATTGTTGGCAGCTTCATTGTCGAAAAGATATTGATCGTTGTTTTTATAAGCATTAAAATTCAAGTCATTTGAGGAAATTGATATGACACCTTGAAGATCCAAAGAATTTATGGCAATATAGAGATGAGTAACTATATGAGATAGATATTTAGCTTGATCCAAGAAATTTTCAGTTTTGTAAGGTAATAATTTTGGTAGGTTTAGGTTTCTTTTTTTTAATCTTGAGAAAAATCTTGAGTTTCTGTCGGTAAATTGATAGTTGTATAACAAGTCATCGTTAATGGGGTAATCTAAGCTGTAATGCTCTAGTCTTAGTTGTTCAATGGGATCCAAATTTGAAATTGAATCGCCTGTTCTTTGTCTTTGCAAGGGAGAATTGATGGAGTAGAGCGATAAATTTGATGAGGACCTATTTAAATTATTTAAATTAGAGTTATTAGTAGAGGACAAGAACGAGTTCAAGTTATTGTAGTTGGAATAAGAATTGGAATGGGACAAGGGAGGAGCAGGAGAAGAGTTTCTTGAGGTCAAGAAAGAAGGAGTGTTTGGTCTATATCTGGAGGTGTTTAGCAAGTTATTTCTAATTGGAGTGGGAGAAGAGATGAGATTCTGGGAGATATTGAGTTGGACAGGAAAGGGAGAAGGCTTTAAAACTGGACTCTGAATTGGGTTTTTGAACTGGGGGTTTCTGATGTTGGAAGCAGCATTGTTAGTAGCATTATTGGTATTGTTGGAGCTATTCGTAGTACTGTTGGCACTGGGAGGGCTTTTGATGTTGGAGCTATCAGACAGTGACATAGTTACAGGACTAGGACAGCTGAGAGAAAGAGGGAGAAGGGTGGTGAAGAAACAAAACGGAGAAGCAGATAATACAGAATAATATAATCAACGACAACAGTATAATACAAGCTGATTCTATAGCTCAGTCCAGTTGAGTAGTAACACTCCTGAGAAGATGTGGAGGACACAGCAAAGAAAAGGAGTGCAAAGTTGCTGTTTCCATCGGAGGCCTTCAGAAAAACATGAAAAGCGAGCGCTGGGCGAGAACCGAACACGAAACAGTCTGGCCCGAACTCGATACAGAATATTTATTGGAGGTCGCGTGAGAGGTTCGAAGTGCAATGCTCAATAAGTAGTGTGCAATAAGTAGTATGCACTGAGCAGTAATGGAATGGTAATGATAGTATAATTAGATATATATATACATATAGGTTATATGAAAAAACTGGCCAACTTAGTGAGAGGGATAGTGTTTGTAACCAACCAATTTTCTACGACCAATAACCTCGCCTAACGAAAACAAACCAAGAAGTTGGACGAAGTATGAACCGTATGTTTGGACATTTTGTTTGGACAATTCAATGCTCTTCAAGGAAGAAAGTATTTGGCTTGGATTTTCAATTGCTTTCAATAACTGTTTGTACAAGTCAATGTAAACCTTTTTGAAAGTTTCGGTAGTTGGAGGAGCTAAGTTCTCCTTGATGTAAATTTGTTTGGCTAACTCGATGGTTACCTTGCCCCAGTAAATAGAACAATCCTTAAGACCTAGATAAATATCAAAACAGTAAAAATAAAAATCAATCACAAATTGTTAGAAAACCTTATTGGTGGTGTGAAGTATATCAAAATCAAAATCCAGACGAACATACCATTGAATTTTGTAAGTAGAGCTGAAGCTTTTGCAGATGTGGAGTTGTGACGAATACCTCTGAAAAAGGCTTGTCTGGTATTGAAAACAGTGCGAGCAAACATTATCTTATTATTGTACTAATGTGATATATCCTGGTATATTAACCTATTATCCTACTATTCTATTATCTGTCAACTACAAGCTCGATCTTGAGGTTGTTTGGAGGCCTGATATTCCTTTCTCCAAAAGATTCGCATGGGCAGTTCAGATAAGGGTAACTTTTCACTTCTCCAGCCAATCAAATCCTTTCTTAAATATAAAATCTGGCGGAAGCACACAGCCAGAGCACGTGCTGTCTACGGAGCCACTGCTTTGGATCTCAAGTCGGTCTTTATTACAGAAATATAGTCTCTACCATCTCTTCAAACAGCAAAAGAGTTTCGGATTATTCTGGACAACTGCTCAATCTTGATGTTTTCATTGGTTATGGTGATGCTAACGTTCTCAGAACTCTCCTCCTTTTCCTCGTTACTGCTTTCTTTGCTGTCTTTGTCATTGATCAAATTGTTCAAGTTGTTGATGAGAACTACTTCTGGGTCCTTTTTGTCGATCTTCCAGTATGGTTCATTTTCACTGATAA
Organism: Ascoidea tarda (nom. inval.); assembly: GCA_030560485.1. NCBI lineage: Eukaryota > Fungi > Ascomycota > Saccharomycetes > Ascoideales > Ascoideaceae > Ascoidea > Ascoidea tarda (nom. inval.). Next base: position 15,417 of record JAKTTS010000043.1, on the reverse strand, counting down.
ACTTTTGAAAAAATACATCATCATACAAATTTAGGTAGTTTTTCAACAAGTTCTTGCTGATTCTGCTGAAAATTTTCTCGTTGTTATTGGTGAATGCCAAATAAATCAATTTTAAGATGGAGTATTTGATTTTTTTTTCAAAATTCTCTCCAATCAAAGAGTTTAAAATCAAGTCTTGATACGAATCGGCTTCTTTAGAATTTTTAATAACTGACCAAAACTTTGTAAAATTGCACGAATTGAGATACTCATATAATTTAAAAATCTTATTAACAGAGTCTTGGAAACTTTCAACATTCATATACTCTTCGTCGTCTGATAATTCTTCTTCGCTTTTGTTCTTGTGTTCACTGCCACTGGCTCCATCGTCATCTGAATTGTCTTTGTTGTCCTTATTGCTTTCTTCATCGCCGCTTTTCTTATTTTTAGATAACGAATAAGATGGCAATAAATGCAAGTATAATTCAAAATCAACATTGTAGAACTCCAACAATCCCAATAACAATATATTAATAGTCGAGTTTTCCCTTTCTTCAGTTATATCTTCACTGCTCAATTCGTATAGTTTTAGTAAACATAAATTGGCTTGGACATCATTAAAGCTTTCAACACATTGTTGTTTCAAGTATTCTTCCAAGTCTCTAATAACATTGGCATCATATCTCTTTAAGGTATTTAAAATCTCGTTGATAAGAGTTGGTCTCTGTTTCACCTTGATTGTCAATGAATTTTCCATTTTTATTAGTTATTAGTTGATAGATGTGTGATGGTAAATGGTTAGTGATCAATCTGCTCTAATCACACCTTTATCGCCAACTGAGAAAAAATTTTCAATTTTCATTTTTCAATTTTTACCTTTTGCAATAATAAATGTTAAAACAGGGTAGCACCTTTTCACTCTACAAAACAGCAATTTACACTATTATTGATGGAATAACCACTATTTCTTTATTCAGATAACTGATTTCCTGCAATTCTTTGCTGAAATGAATAAAAACATATTTCTTTGTGACTTTGAAGATTATAAAAACAATCTTTTGATTATTTCCCAGTCCTATGAAGAAGAAATTTTAGACGAGTTTTGTCTAAATGATTTTCAATCAAAGGAAATGTATTTATCTGATTTATATCAGTTTTTGTTAAACTTAAATATCCAAAAAAATATAATTGATATATACAAAAGGGATTCTTCTTCTCCATTTCTAGAATTTTCTTTGGATCTTGATGATACCCAAAAATCAACAGACTCTAAAACTACAACCGAAAAACTTGTTGATTTTGACAAATTGATATTTTATGCCACTAAATTTATAATTTTAAGAAATAATTACGACATATTGATATATTACTGGAAGCTAACAGTGAACTTTTTAATCAAAAAAAAAATTATAGATCAAACTATCAATACCAATAATACCAATGATAATGATCAGAACCATATTTTGGAATACGAATTGAACATAAGTCATTTATCTAAAATTATAAATCTTTTAAATCTAAACTCAAAAATAGACCAACTTCAAGACTCAACTGGAACTTCAGCCTCAAGTTCAGTGATCATCGATATGATATCAACGCAAACTAATAATAATAATCCCACTATAAACTTTTATGATTTTGCTTTAATTTTAGGAAAACTACAACTCATCTCTTGCTAATTGTTTTCTTCTGCCCATTGGATTACCAAATACTAAATGGAAAGAATCCCTCATCATCTCATACAAATCTCTGTTCTTGATAGTGTTTTCACTTGCCAATTTATTATCTAGCCATTTTAGGAAAGCAAAATCAACTTTAATTGCACTTTTCAACTCTTTTTTGATTTCTATCATAACATAGAGCATTTTTTTGATCTTATTTTCATCATCAATTTCAATTATTTGTTTTTCTAAAATTTTATATATATCGACTTGAAAATGTTTCAAGTCCTCATCTAGAGAATCAACTCTAGATAGATCTAAGAAAACGTCCAATGTTTTTTCGTGAAATTCATTTACAAATATATCTTCGATTATTTCTAAGCCACCAAGTTTCTTGAACTCAATTAAAAACGTTTTAGTAAAAATTAATGAATCAATTACAGATAGAGTTGCATCAGTTATTTTGTCGGTTTTCATACCGGCCATATCTTTTAGTTGTAATATTAAGTAAGGCATTATATTTTTATAGTTACTCAATAGATTATTAGCTGCTTTTGGATTATTTCTCACTGAGCTGGAAATTATTCTTAAACAACTCTCTTTGTTCTGATATGAAGATTTTTCATCGACATGATCACTCTTTTCAATTAGATTCTGTAGCCTTTTGATCAATTTTTGGTTTCCAGTGATTTTTTCACCATAAACCAAATCATAAGACAAGTCTCTTAGAACTGATAAGGCCTTGCTAACTGATTCATCCTCAATGAATTGAGAATCAGTAAGAGTAGAAATTGCCTGTTCCAAGCTATTTTGATCCTCAGTATTAAACTTCATGTTTTCAATAAAATCTTTCATTGAAGAATATGTTTTGTTATCATCACTATCGGCTTCATCTAGCAATAATTCCTCAGTGCCATCAATGGATGGGTCAAGTTCCAGGTCCTCCACCACCGACAAATGTGTTTTCTGTTCATTATTCGAAAAATCGTCTTTTTTGTCTATCAACTTTCCCTCCTTTGCCCCAGTATCTATATCAATCCTGACATGGATGACCTTAGGAATTTCTTGGTCGTGGTGAATCACCTGCCATTGGTTTGATGGTTGGAATACTTTCGGATAGCATTTTTGCTCGTCATGGCAAATCAAAGTGGAAGTGTTTTTTGTATTTTCGTCCATTAAAGACAACAGCAAACCGCCAGCAGTTCCAGACAACAACAGCACAGAAAACAAAACAGCACCGAGCGCAACAATGGTTCTCATCCTCCAATGTAAGGTGTCTTTGCTGCCATTGGAGCAAAGTGCCCACTTTGTCCCTCTGGTTTGTATTACAAAGCACACAACCCTAATAAATAGAGCCCTGTTATACAAAGCCCTATTCAATGGAAGTGAATTGCGAATTACATAAACATTGTGTTACCTTGAATAACCGATATCCGTCCGTTCGTCACGAGCTAATACACTTTCGAGCCTTCGTTCTAATCGATCAAATCCGGATGCAACATTCGATTCAATTAACTCAACTCTCTGATTTAATTCATTAATTTCGGAAGCCTTTGGTGAACTATCAAGTTTCTCTTTGTTATCACTTTCAGTGTTCTTGACGTGAATGCTGTCAGCTTGATAGTCATCGAAGGAAGGGTAGAGATTTCTTCTAGTGCTCATGACTTAGTAGACTTCTCTCTCCTTTTCTTCTTGTTTATTTTATTCCTACTTAGCTATTTAGTGATCCTATTTATATTATTTGGATTGCAGTCTTCATCAATGTATTTGTGAATTGAATGTTGTTTGATGAAACACAATTTTCGTTTCATATTGGTTAAGTCTTGTGTATTTCGTTTGGGGTAACAGACCGTAATGGCTTCACGAACCTCCGAGTTTGGATTGCGTTTTCCGGTCACACCTCGTGCAACACATTGCGGTTATGATTATATAATTGAATGTGATATCACCTCACTAACAGCCCTATCTAACAGCCCTGAACCAAAACCAAAAAAGACCCAAACTTTCATGAATCGCCAGCCAATTGAGAAAGAAATCCAGTGCCAGACTGCTCCTGTTGAATTTGCAATCCAGATATGAATGCAATTGAGATTAAACCACACCATCAACCTCAGCACTTGTCATTGAAGACCCTTTTTAATATTTCTATTCAGAAAAATATTTCTTCCATAAACTTCATACACCTATTTGACCAATACATTGCTAAATTTGCAGAAAACAATCCTGGTGATACATCTGGTGCTAGCTTTTTTGATCTATTAAACAGTGTTTCTGATTTGGAGTATATTTTGAATATATCTCTTATTAATGATATTGACAACAGAAATTATGGTTTTATAAATTTATTAAAGGTTTTGTACAAGAAAAGTTACCACATACAGATAAATGTCATCAATAAATTTACAAACAACGACTACTACATTACTTTGTTGTTTTCTCAACTAATAAACTCTTCTGCAGTTGATGCTGCTTCGAAATCAACTCTGACTACTGATGAACAACTAAGTAATGAGATTGATATCAAAAATGAGGCTAATGAGAAGGACAATGTCTCCAATGTCTTCAATTTTAATGTGCAGAAAATAAGAAATAATATAAGCAAAATTGTACTTAACAATCCAAATTATAAGATTGATTTGGCTAAAATAAAGAACTTTTTTGAGTCTATTTTCTCTTATTTATCAAACGTTATATCTTTTCTAAATACTAACAATAATTCTATTAACAGTAATCAAATCAATAATTTAAATATGCAATTAAAACTTTTAAGATCTTTTTTATATTTTTTAATAGAGTTATTTTTGCATATCAATAACTACAATACTCTTATATTATCAATGGATAAGTCCAACCTTAATAACTACTTTATCATTCCTCAAAAATTTAACGATTTTTTATTTCAATTGCTTTTAAAATTATCTTCCATCAAAAGCTTAATTTATTTGCTAAACTATTTAAAGCCTCAATTAAACAATTATTTATCCGATTTAAATCAAAACACAAATTCAATATCCTTGGTTTCTTCAATTCCAAAAAAGTCCTTTAATAGTGATACTATCAATAATATTAATAAAGATAAAATATTAAAATTAATCTATTTAAATTCCTCATTGAAAAATTATCTAACTTCAGAGCCTCTGTTTTCAAAAGGCTTTTTGTCATTATTTAATGCTTCTTATTCTTCTTATTCTTCTAATAACTTGACCAATTCTATCAAAAGAGTTATCAAATCATCCTTTGAATCTTTTGCTTTAAGCATATTGAATAAATCCTCGAGATATTTGCTAAAATATTGGAAGCTCTTTATAGTTAAAAATATTCCTTTGATTATATACCAATTAAAAAAAGACTATTCTTTTTCATTGTCTAATGTTTCTGCTGAAAATACAAATCAAGATAGCTTAACTTCAACAATTGTTCAAAAAGCTATTATTTCGGTGTTTTTAAACGATTTAGATTCAAAAACTATTAAAATTATAAAATTATTTATCAATGAAGAAAACGATATAAAATCAAAACCCTTCCTATCTAAATTCGATTTTAATTCCGTTTCTGGGAACCAGACAGAAACCAACACTAAAAAGTTGAATCATTTTTTTTCAAATTCGACAAATTATTTCAAATTCATTAATGATGACGATGAGGAAGAGGATATTTTTTCCTCTTTTCCTTCCACCTTAACAGATATCAGACATGACTTTCTCAAAAACTGTATAGCTTTAAAATTAATTGCAAAAGAAGATTTTCATACTATATTGAAAAAGGATTCTTTGGCTGAGTCTAGAATATTAAAAGAAGATGATAACATTTATCTTTCAGATGTGGTTCCTGATTTAGTTAACGTTCCAAAGGTTTTTTTGGAAGCTTTTCAACTTGATCAACAGCAAGCATTATCTTTTCAGTCTCAGTTACATCGTCCTACATTGAACAATTATCAAATATTTTCTTCATCAGAACCAATAAATAACATTAATTTTTTTCTAAAAAAATTATTTTTTATGGAAGCTAATGCTTTTGTTGATGATAGTGATAATTCAAATGAAAACACTTTATTAAAATCAAATTTTGTCAAATTTTTGTCAAATTTCAACAATTTCGAAGTCTTAAAACAATACGAAATATCAGTTGCTATTTATCAGTTAATGATGGAATTAATTGAAAAGAAGAATGACAGACTATTGAATCGATTGTTTTTATTATTAATTATTTTAAATGAATATAAAATATTGAATAGCATGCTTCAAGTACCATTTCCTAGTGATAATTTGAACTCATTAAATTCTATTTATAGCAGGGTCAATTTTGATAACAAACCACTTGACATAATATTATATTTTATTTCACCTTTAAAGTTTATTTTACCCATTGTACATTATTGTGATTCATGGCATGAAATAAAAGAGGAAGCAAATCAAGATAGTCATGATGTCGACGTTGAAATGAACAGTGAAGATGATAACTACCAGGAAGATTATTGCAATTTTAGTGTATTCATTTTGTTTATTGTCTATTTAACTAAAAAGTTCAATATCTCGCAGAATGAATTAATGACATCTTACACTTTTGCAAATACTGATTACAATTATTCAAAAGAAAGATCAAACTCTCATAACGCATCATTTGTTCTTGATTATTTGAGTAACTTAAATACATTGAATAGCGATCAGCCTAGCTTTATCACAAATGAAGGGGAAGCTGCAAATATGGCATTATTGAATGATTGGATATTTGCATTATTTGGGTCATCAGATGGTATATCTGATGAACTTATAAGTAAATCATCCATTAAAACTTGTTTTAAGTTAACTCCTATTATTTTCAAAGAATCATTTTTTGCAAATCTTTCAAGTTTAATAGATTTTGACACCCTAAAAGAAGGCACTCAATATTTTTTTCAGTCATTTTTAATTGGAACTTTATTGGGTGTTTTTAAGTGGGTTGAAGATTTTTTTTTCAATTTCAATTTTCAGGATAGTTCAAACGATGTCATTTTTATTGATCAGAATTTTTCCATCAGTCCTGAAATAAAGTCAATACTAATCAAATCAATAGATATTTTATATATTCTCTTGTTAGAAAATCATTTGGGTTCCAACTTGAACTCTCAGAATTGGATTATTCACAAAATTTTATTATTATTATCTTCTCCAACATTATCTAAATCATTGGAAAAAATATTTTACATTTTTGGAAAATTAAGAACACTAAATAACATTGAAATCTCGATTTTTAACAAAATAAAGAATCTAATTAATTTATTCAATAAGATAAACTACAAAACGGAGAATAATTTATTGAATATCAATATCATCTCATCAAAAAACAAATTTTTTGTTGAAGAAAGTTTTAACTCTTTACATTTTGATCTTAAATTGCTGTTAAATAACTATCAAGAGTATCAAGTTTATTTCAATCCTAATTTCAGACAAAATGAAAAATTATTATCTCTGTTAAATAACTATAAATCAAGAAACCCCTTAGACATTTATTCCCCCATGGCTCTATTTACGAACCAGTTCGAGTCCCTAATGTATTGGTGTAATTTAGAAAGTGATAATTCCAGAGGCATAAATAAAAAAAAGGTTTTTGTAACTCCGAGTTTTGACGTCTTATTACTCGATCTAGTTGTGGCATTTTCTGGGTGCGCAAATATAGTTTATTATTTTTTATCGCAAATTCAAAAATATCATGTTGAATATTCGGAAATCAAAAGACTGTATGATGAGTCTCAACTAATACTTCAAGAATTGAAAAATGAAAACAGTGATTATGGTAGAAAGCCAAAACCCAATATTGTGATTCAAGAAAGGAAATTAACAGAAAATGTTTCAAAGTTGGGTTTGAAGTCAGAAAACGTTAGTAGGCAGAAAGAAAATTGTATTGATGTAGCTGTTATGTTGATAATATGTTTCAGCGTGAATAAGCTTGATTCAAAAAATATAAAAAAACAATGGCTTGATTTGTTATTAGATAGTACAAGTGCATATAAAATGGAAAATAAAAACCGTAATACTTGTCTCAAGATTTTTAGCAAGGTTTCTGAGGGATACATAACTCTGATTGAGAACCCAGATGATAGCTACAACAAAAATAACAAAATGAAAGAAAGTGGTGATGATAAAGAAAATAAAGATGACGACAATGCTGAAAGACACAAGTTTAAATTCGATTCAAATCCAGACAAAGATTTTTTGTATTCTCTTTTGATGATCAATAGCAAGTACCACGAACACAAAAAAGACATATTAATTGCTGAAAAACAGATAAAAACGATACGAAAAAGCCAAAATAGTATAATCACAGCAGATGTGTCATTATTAAGTGAAGAGGTATTTGGTGTTTTTATTCAAAAATTGATCCAGACAGTCAAAGATTTTCCGGCCGTTGAGGAATCCCCGAACTCAATACAATAAGCAGACAAATGACTTGGAAAGTTAATTTTGGACTGATATTTGTATTTTGTATTTGTTTTTGTTTTTGTTTTTGTTTTTGTTTGCTTTGAGTAAAATGTACAATTCGAGATAGTTAAAATTTGATTATACAGAGATGAATTCACGAAACGGAATTGTTATTGTATAAAATTAATTTATTCATTAAAACCTCATAAATTATAAACAAAGAAAAGTAGGATTGAATAACATCGAAAAAACGTGAAGATCTGCTACAAGAAGGGTAAAAACAAAATATAGAAAATAATTAAACTTTAAAAGAACTAACCAGTTTGAATTCCAGAAATATTAAATTCAATAAAAATCGTATAAAAACACATTTTAAAATTTGTTGAAAAAATAAACAATTCCAATTCTGAAGTGTTTTTTTTTTTATTTTTTTGTTTAAATTAATTTTTGTTAAAAAAAAACAAATGATTTTTTGAAATTGATTTTATATGTATTAACAACCCCAAACCTTTAATATAGAACAAAATTTTTTTCAAAAAACGAAAGGTGACAAAAAGACAATAAGCAACAAAAAAGTCAAAGCAAAAGCAAAAAAAAAGGCATACAACAATATTAACTTATTTAAAACAAGAAACCAAGGGCAAAGGTAATAACAGCAGTGACTACACTAGAATTGATATTCAAAAAAGCGGCAGCACCTTGGGATGAAGAGGAAGCAGCAGTAGATGAACTGGAAGAATCAGAGGTAGCAGAATCAGAGCTGGAGACAGTGACGGTGGTTGTAACAGCAGTTGAAGAAGCAGAAGCAGCTAAATTTCCGGAATAATACCCACTGTCACTAGCATTGAAACAAGATAAAGCGTATTCAGTAACTTCAAATACAGATTCTTCAACAAAGGTGATATCGGAACAGGCGTAGTGAGTGACATTACCATCTTGTTCGTCATCAGCCATATATTGCAATTGAATGGTAGCAACGTCACCAGATTTGATGTTAGAAGGTTGATCAGGCATGTAGAAACAGGTATGACCAATGGCAATTTCATCGGTAGCATTACCATGATACCATTCTTCGAAATCGTCAATGGAGGAAGGATCAGAAGAATAAGAGATTTTTAAAGAAACTTCCCAACCAACAGCATCGGCGACTAAAGCAACAAAACCATCGTCCAATGGGAAATCAGATCTGTTTCCGACTTTTGCATTGGTACCACATGGAGCAGTTCTTTCGGTATCTTCAGTCCATTCTCTGTCTGGGGGATAAAGAACAGCGACGGGACCCATTGTTTGAGAGTATTCAGAACCATGCTTCAAAGCAGGAGCAGCATTTACTAAAGCCGTAGCGGCTATTATGAGAGAAAAGACGAAAGAAAATTTCATTTTAGACAGTGTAGGGCAGGAAAGTTGATAGCGAGATGAGATGAGACAAAAAGACAGTCTTAAAATTGGAAAATTGGAAAAGTAATTTAGCAAAAATGAAGAATCAGCTAATAAGAATTAAGATTATCGTGATTAATAATAGAAAAATAGGAAAGCAGAAAAAACAAAGGGAGACATAAATGATGGATTATATATGATTCATAGGTTCAGCAGTCAAAGAGAAATTCCAACAAACAAATTATATCGGGATGACATTTTTCTGAAAATTCATTTATTGATTGCCAGAACCCCAAAAACCAAACTAAAAACCGACATGATAGGAGCTTGAAAACAGATAAATTACGATATAAGCTGCTGAGAAATGAATAAAGGGTGCAAAAAAAACGTTAAAACGAGAGTAAGGTTGGTTGGAAAACCTGAATAGTTCACTGAAGAGCACCAATTTTCTTGAAATTTCTTTGGTGGTGAGCTTTGGCTTTTTCCCCCAAGTTATCTCCGATAAGTGGAGCCCGCTACAATGGATCCAACATGAGACTGCATGATGCATCACAATGTGTGTAATGATGAATGATGCATATGATGCATGTGGGACGGTTAAGCCATCCAAGTCACGCTGGATTTGGTGGTCAAGGACGCTGATTAGACAGAGAGGCGGACGGTGTATGAGCACTATATAAATGGGCCTATTCTTCCCCAGATTCACCATCATCGTTTTCAGACTCAGACTCAGATTCGGCGTTTTTGAGCCAGTCAACGTATTTTACCACAAACTGATTTTTAATGTTTTTCTGGTTTTCATCGAACCAGCTGAGAATATCGTCCTCCAATACAATGTCATTGTTGTAAACTGAGTCGATGGTCATGTAGACCAACTTGTCTCCAAGATCAGGGTACTTTTGGCTGATTTTGATCAACTGGTTCAAGAAGTCGTTTTTGTCCTTTTGATCGAAGATTTGTCTTCTAAACAAAGGGATCCATTGGTTCATCACTTTCAGACAGGATTCTTGAAACTTCATGTTATTGTTGGCGATTAAAGATTCGATTCGATTGAAAATGGATATGATGGTAGCGTTACGAACCTCATTGTATCCGACATTGTAACTCATCCTTAGGGTGTTTATCTCTAGTATCGTGGTATCTAGATCGTGGTTGTTCATAAAGGATCTGTTGAATGTAGCCAATGCTTCCTTTTTAAACTCTCTGTCGGCTTGATGGTTATTCTCATTGGATCTATCAAACAAATCGTCGCCCAATTCCTTATCTAGCAAGTGTTCTTGCTCTAGATCTAGGGAATAGTTTGAATTAAATTCAGCATCGGAATCATCTGATTTTTGGGAGTCAGAGTCTGTTTCGTCATCAGTTGATTCATCATCGGGTTCGTCATTGATTTCGGAATCATCTGAATATTCGATGTCTAAAGATTTGTAGTAAAAGTAGTTTTGATTTTGTGGAGATTGTAGAGTAGGGGAGGTTTGGCTTGGGTCTTTTGATGAGATTTCCAGTTCCTGTTTAATATCAGATTTGTAGTTTTCAGAAGATTGATTTTGATTTTGATTATTTTGATTATCAATACTGAGGCGATTTAAGTCAATATCATCGATATTAAATTCATCGTTATCAGATAAATACAAATATCCTTTACCAGCTGGACCAAGAAGATTGGATAGAGTGTCGTCGTTAGGTAGGGAAGATTTTTTTAGTTTTTGGGTGCTGTCATCAGTATCTTGAAGATCGACATCATTAGAATAAAAAGAATCTTGGGATGAATTGTAGAATTGATTATCGATTAGAAAATAGTTTTTATTGTCGATAATTTTAGTATTTTTAGGTAGGGATATATTTTGGTCAACAATGCAGTTGTAACCAATGATGCAATTTGAGTTTAGCTTTGTATTTTTGTGTATGATTGAGTTTGAGGCAACCAAGGAGTCGAGAATAAGACAGTTGTCATGGACAATTGAGTTGTCAAAAATATAAGAGTTTAAGATTTTAGTGTTTTTACCTATTTTACAGTTTTTGCCAATGATTGAGTTTTTGATTAAAGCGTTATTGTGAATGAGGGTGTTGTTACCGATTAGGATGTTTGAGAGTATCTTTGAGTTTTGGGAAAGAATGACGTTTTTCTGTTTGTAGATGTTGTTGAGGGAGGTTTCAAAGTGAGAGTAGAACTGGATTTTGTTGTTAATTGAGAGTAGATTTGAGTCTAGGGTTAGTGGGTAGGTGAATCTTTGCAAGATGTCCTTTGAGATTGAGTCGTAGGTTTGGAAGGAGTCGATTCTGGCGGCGTAGTTGATGATGTTGTCTTTGTTGCAATTGGTATTGTTTAGAATGTAGGCGTAGATTGATCTTTTCAATAGATCAGAGGATAGGATGCCGTTGACAAAATCGGATCTCAAGTTGTTGTATTCGAAATATTCCTGGAACAAGAGAGGGATGTTGGGAGAGCAGATATCAATATGGGGGTCAATTAGGTTGTTTGAAATGTAAAAGTCAGACAAGTCGTTATTATTGAATAGATCGAGGTCGAGGGAGATGGAGGATTGTTTTTTGTTGATAGGGTTGACCTTGTCGTAGTAGATGCATTTGTTGAAGGATGAGAAGGTAGAGTAGTTGGTATTGGATGAGATTGAAGAGTTGCTGCTGTGAGTGGTGGTTTTGTGAGTGTTGCTGGAGGAAGAGATGTTGGGGAAGTGGAGTTGGTTGTAAATGAGTAGGTTTGGAGAACGTTGAGACCTTGAGCGATGGTTTTCGGAGGAGTTTAGTAGGATCATTGTCATGATGTGATTTCTATCGTTTTTCTTGATCAATCTGTGGTAGTCCAAGGGTTTTTGGAGATCTATATTAGAGACAATGTCGCCATAGATGAGTAGGAAGTCATTTTGGATGATATTTTTAGTGTCAATTTCTCTTAGAACGTCGCCAACGCTATTAGAATCCTTAGTTAGAATGAGTTTGATTTGGAAATAGCCGTCAGAAGAGTTGTTGTTGTTGTTGTTGGAGAAGAAGGAGGAGGACTTATTGTTAGACCATTTGGAGGTGGAGATGTAGTCCTTGATTTTGAGGTAATGCTGACTTGAACACATTAGAAAGACCTCAGATATTTTGTTTTTGGACAAGAACTCCAAAGTGTACTCAATCAAGGGAATATTGCACAAGGGTAACAAGCATCTTGGTAGGTTGTAGGTCAAGGGAGCGAATTTCTTCTCAAAAGAGTCGGTCAAGACGACAGCCTGGAATCTCTCGTCAGAAAAGTTGGCAATTGTCTTTTTGGCAGAGGGAGGCATGTTGGGTGAGAAGAATAGCCAAAGAGAAGCTGCTGGAGGTGAGTAATATATCGCTGCTCCTGAAAAATTCTCATCCGCAGCCAGACCGCGGCGCGAGGCGGTCTGGCTGGTGCAGCCTGAGAAACAGATGTGCTTGAGCTGCTGTAAGGCGCCTTTTTAGCTTAGTGGTAGAGCGTTGCACTTGTAATGCAAAGGTCGCTAGTTCAATTCTGGCAAGAGGCATCTTTTTGCCGCACGTGCGTCCAGTGGGACGGGGCCGCGGCAGGCGTGCGCACGGGTGCGTCGCTTGCTCGAGCACTGTTTCAGCTCCAGCTCCAACTTTTCAGTAGAAAAAATTTTCGCAGTCCTGGGCCCCTTTGTTTGAGCTCCAGCTCCCGTAGCACTAATCCCATTCTCAGTTCCCATCCTCAGCTTTCTGTCTCCAATTAGCTGCTGCTCGTCCTGCTTCTCCAGCTGCACTCTTCTCTGCTGCCTCTGCCTCTGCTCCCACTCTACTCTGCCACTCTCCCTCCAGTCTGCTGCTCCGCTGCTCCGCTGCCTCCCATCTCTATCTCGTGTACTCTCTTCATATCTTATCCTATTTGTCTCTTTTCCTCGCTTTCCAAATCTATCTCCAAATCTATCGTTCACTTCTGTCCATACTGCACCCAATCCTCCTCTCCCTACCACCTCTCAATTATCCCTCTCTCTTTCATTGTGTCTCCAGCCATGAACAACACTCACTACATAGACACCTCCAACCAGGATACCCACTCGAACAATGAAATCAACTCCAGCCTAATTGCCAGCAACACATCCAATAGCAATTATAACAACATCGTCCCTATCAGCCCCAACAATCAGAATCTTCATACGGATCCCATTAATAACCCTAATCCTCGCTCCAATATGGTTCCTGCTACTCCTAGAATGCTCAGAAATGCCATTCAAAACGACATTAGTAACGATACCAGCAACAACAACAACTCTACAAACTACAGCTACAATCAATCAAATAACGTCCAAAATAATAATATGCTAAATTCTTCCATAACCTCCCCCATCAACATCAACAACATCATAAACTCCTCCAACAACCACAACAACCACTCCAATCCCAATAATGACCCTATAAATCTGCCCAACTCCGACAACGAAACTATAACTTCTTTCCCCCAAAAACCCACAACCAAAAATGACGACGACTCTTTACTTCCCCCTGTCAAAATTAAAAATCCACAACACACCCCTAACTCTCATCCTCCTATTCCCTCTCATCCTCCACAAATGCCACAACAAAAAAACCAGCTTCCTCAACAACAAATCCCCCAACCAGCTTTCCATCGTCGCTCCATCGGCGACTGGGAATTCGATAAAACAATTGGCGCTGGCTCAATGGGAAAAGTCAAGGTCGCTAAGCATCGTCGCACAAAAGAAGTCTGCGCTGTTAAAATCGTTCCTAGAGCCTTAAAACTATACCACAGAGCTCACTCAAACGACCCTCCTCCAAGAGATAGCAATGAATCCGCTAAGCGAAGAAAAGAAGCTGAAAAGGAATACGCAAGAGACAGAAGAACTGTTAGAGAAGCTGCCCTTGGCAGAATCCTCTACCACCCCTACATTTGCAGGCTTTTCGAAATGATCCCCATGACAAACCACTACTACATGCTCTTTGAATACATCTCTGGTGGTCAAATGTTAGACTACATTGTCAGTCATGGCTCCCTAAAAGAAAGACACGCAAGAAAATTCGCCAGAGGTATCGCTTCCGCTTTGGATTACCTTCATAAAAACAACGTCGTTCACAGAGACTTGAAAATCGAAAACATAATGATATCCAAAAATGGCGACATCAAAATCATCGACTTTGGTTTATCAAATCTCTTTACCAAAAACAAACTTCTAAAAACATACTGTGGCTCCTTATACTTTGCTGCTCCAGAGTTGCTATCCGCTAATCCCTATACTGGCCCTGAAGTAGATGTATGGTCCTTTGGTGTCGTTTTATATGTCTTGGTTTGTGGTAGGGTTCCCTTTGATGATCAAAGCGTTTCAATCCTTCACGAAAAGATCAAAAAAGGTAATGTCCAATACCCACCAACCTTATCCGAAGATTGCATTGCAATTCTTTCCAGAATGCTAGTCGTTAACTCAAATAAAAGAGCAACCCTAAGAGAAATCAGAACACACTCTTGGATGAACAAAGGCTACGAAGGTCCTCCAAACTCTTATGTCCCTTCCAGAAAACCCTTAAAACTTCCTTTAGACCCAGAGGTCATCAAAGAAATGGTTCATCTTGAATTGGGCAAACACCAAGCTATTTTTCATGAATTGAATACAATTGTTGCTTCTGATGAGTATCAAATAGCCTCTTCCAACTGGTATGAAAGGGAGGATAAATACTCAAAACAATACGGTTTTCTTAATGACACTGACATTGACGTGCTAGACCCTGATCCTACCATTAGCTTTGCTCCTTTAGTTTCAATGTACTATTTGGTTGATGAAATGAAAAAAAGAAGAAAGCTAAAAGAACAAAGCTCAAATCTCGCAAGCAGGGTTAATCAACAGTTACAGCAACAACAGTTACAGCAACAACAGTTCCAACAACAGCAACTTCAACAACAACAATTACAACAACAACAACAATTACAACAACAATTACAACAACAACAACAATTACAACAACAACAACAACAACAACAACAACAACAACAACAACAACAACAACAACAA
>JAKTTS010000437.1:0-13765 GCA_030560485.1 Ascoidea tarda (nom. inval.) | reverse complement strand
AATAATAATAATAATAATAATAATAATAATAATAATAATAATAATAATAATAGTAATAGTAATAATAGTAATAATAATAATGATAATAAAAATAACAACGTTAACCTCAATATTCCTTCTAATCAAAATATAATCTCTAATAAAACGAGTCATGATCCTACTGCTATCAATACCGGTAATCTCGACAATACCAATAATAATCCCAACAACAAACCTAACAATCTTCAGAAAAACAACTTGAACTTTAATATATCCACCCTCTTAACCCTTGTGCTCAATAAACACGCCCAATTACTCCTCCACGATGTTTATAAAATCTTGGACTCAAAACTTGAATCCTTTCTATCCTTTTTCAATTCAACCTTTTCTTCCGATACAAAAAATATAATCCCATTTAGAAATAAAAAAAACTTCAACCCAAACCTAAACCTAATCAAAAAAAAAAAAATCCTAGATTACTTGCCTGAAAATAATCAATTAATCTTCCATCTAAATGACCAAAAATCTTTAATCTTATCAATCGACTATTTAACCGGCAAACTATTCTTCATTAACCCCTCTCCTTTGATAATCTATATCTGCTCTCAATTCAAATTTGATAACTTTATTCTTGGAAACACTGACTTTTCAAATAATAAATTTTCAAATACCCATTCTTTTAAAAACTTATTCTCAAGTATTAACAACAATGATTTTCCCAATTTCAATTATAAAATTTTATCCTATTATGGTGAAAGCACCATGATTGCTGCCCAACTATTAGCTCTAAGACTAGAATTATTAAAAGCTGAAACTTTTAAAATTTTTAATTTAACAAATTGGCTAAACTCCTCTCTCATAAACTTGAATATAAACGAATTGTCAAAATTAAATTTATTTTCAAATGAGATTAAAAAAATAAACACAAATAATTCCTTATTTCATTTACAATTTTTCAGATTAAACCACTGGCCACAAAATTGGATTTTAACTGTGGCAGTATTTAATATCGACACTATACATACAAACAATAAAGTATTCTGGATCTCAAATATTAAATCAATTGGTAAAATATGGCATTTGAATTACTTCGATAAAATTAATATAAAAAACTTTTCAAATTTTTCAAATGTTTCAAATCCCTCTAATGTTTCTAATATAGAATTTGATAGAAAAATTAAATTAGACTATAATATAAGTTTAAAACTAATAAAAGAATCAACAACTAAAATAATTAATTACATGGTCATTCAAGAACTTAATAATAAAAACATTGGCTGGAAAGAAGCCACAGGAAAATCACTAAATCGAATTAAACAGTGCTGGGATTTATTTAATCACAATAATCAAAATAATCATAATAACCAAAATCTTGATACTTTTAACAATATCCATGACCAGTATTTTCTTTTTATTAAAACTGATTCTTTGATTTTAACCAACAATTCTGCTCCAATTTTAATTTTTAGTATTCAATTTTTTAATAAAAGTCTAATCGTTAGATTATTTGGTCAACTAAAATTTCAATTAAAAGGTTTTAAAAAAGAAATCATAAAAAATAATTGTAAAATATCATTTGATGAAAAAGGAAGGATTTATAAAGCAGAATCTATTATTGATTTTAATACAAATGATCCGGATAATTTTAAAGAAAAAAATAAAAATGATTTTTACTTTTTGAAAAATATAATAATTACATTAAAATCTTTATCAAGGATAATATCCCTAGCAAACATTTTTCAAAATTTATCAATTGAAATTGATTCAATTGATCTAGATAAAATTGTTATAAATTACTCAAAACATTTTAAAGCAATATTTAAAATTTGTAAAGCAAATTCCAATTCATCAAATGTCAAACCCTTAAGTAAAAGTACTAAAAAAAATCTCAGTGCTATTAATATCAAAAGCAACATTAAAATTATTGAAAACCCTCAAAAAATTAATAATGAAACCGAGTTAAATAAGCTGAATGAACATGATGAACTAGATAAATTCAGTAAAATAAATAACAATTACTTTATTAAAGTTGAATTATCAGAAGATAACCCTCACATTTTAGCACTGGCTGCATTAAATAATGTTTTAAATGAATCAATTAATTATAGGGCTGGTAGCAAAGATTTGGGCGAAAAATATAAGATAAGTGTACCATATTTTTTAAAAGCATTAAAAAAAAGTTCAGTATTAGTTACATCGTTATTTTTCATCAGAAAAAAATATAACTTACTTTTTAAAGAGCAGAAAGAAATTAGCATCAATGATAGTTTTTTAAATTATCCAGTCAGATTTACAATTATGTGCCATGATCTTTTAGAGTATGCTATCTTATATGACATCTATAAAGACACTAATTTGGGATCAACAACTAATTTAAAGACATTTTCCGGTAGTAAATCATATTTTACTTTTAGAATTCTTATCAATGCTGAGTCCAACGGATTTTATTCCATTAAGAATGATCCCAAATTAATATCAGAGTCAGGTGATTTTGGTGGTAATAAAAATCCAATCAAAAAACAAATGGAATTAAAGGAAAAAATTAAAAAACATAATGAAAATTTTACTAACCTAATTACTCCGGAAATTAAAAGTAAAGCACAGGATTACAAAACCTATTGTTACGGTGTTCAGGATCCAATTGAAAAGTGTAGTATAATAATTTGCGGCGAGAGAATTTTAGGTGATATTCTTGAAGCAGTTCATAAAGAAATCATCACTAATTTTGAAAAATAAAAATAATCTAAACAAAAAGAACAACACTCAGTTATCTGCCTTTCTTCTAGCATCTATTTTGTTTATTTTGTTTGATTGATTTTTCAACTTTACATTTGATTTTAATTTTTTGTAGCTTTTTTTATAGTTTATATTTTTTTTTTGTCTCAATATTTTTGGTTTTTTTTAAAATGTTTCTCTTATTTTTTTTCTTTAGTTTAGGTTTTTTTTTATATTTATTTTTTTAATTATTATCTTGATAATAATTTGTATATTTAGGATATAGTATAATTGCATATTTAATAATCACCATATTTTTAGTTATATAAATAAAGACAATCATAATTTGGCAAGTTTATCAAGATCATCATATTCGGCGACACATTCTAATTCAACTAAAATTTGAGTATTTGGAAAGCCAACCACAACACAACTTCTTGCTGGTTGAGTAGTAAAATATTGAGCATAAACTTTGTTAACAGCAGCAGCATCTTTAGGATTTGCAACAAATAATAGAACCTTTAAAACCTTTGATAAATTAGAACCGGCTGCAATAAGGGTTTTTTCTAAGCTTTTAATGGCTAAATGCTAAAAAATACAAATTAAAATAATTAGTAAGTATGGTCTTCCGCTTTTGTCTTATAATGATACTAAAAATCTAAATATTTCCTTACAGTTTGCTCTGTAACATCAGGTGGAAATTCATTATTGTCATCAGCACCAACATGACCAGAGGCAAAAACATGGCCATTGGATTTGTAGGCTGGAGATAACAAAGCATTGGATGATGTAGCACCAACTTCTTCCCAAGCGATTTTTTGAACAGCCATTTCTAATTACAGTATTATCAATATGATTTATTCTAGCTGTGAGAAAAAGTGAAGGGAAGTTTTAAGGTATTTATATCGATAGATTCGAATATGTCGACGGGTGAAAATGGCCGAGAGAGAGAAAACGACGTCCAATTGGCTGATGAGGGCATTCTAAGAGCCATTCCAGCAAATAAAACCAATCTGCTTCGAGTTGTTTGAAATCGGTTTTTCTCTTTTCTAATACATTTTGTGATACAACGAGAGATACACTAAAATAGATACAAATAGGCAGAAATAGACAAAGAGAGAGATGAGAAGGAAAAGGCGATGAGCTCCATTTGAAAGCCAGAGATGTGTGATTATGCAGCTACGCGCTTTATTAGCTAAGCAGTTCAGGATTAGTTAATTTATTGGTAATCAGTACTGCTGAAGTAAGCACGCGCGTGTTTAGCTAATAGAATAGGCTTAAATAATATTCTTTTATCAAGCATGGAATTTTATTGAAATTTTGTTGCAACTTTCGCGAGATTTTAGAAAAATTTTAGTGAAATTCTAGTGAAAATTCTGTTAAATGTGAGTCACAGCAGAAAAAAATTTATTGGTTTGACGGTTGAGTAATTGAATACCCACCAAGCCCGATTCCAGTGATTATGGGTACTTTTGGCAGCTATTAGTGTTTTGCCCATGGGAAGGACTTGGAGTGATTCAAAAATTTCACACAAAAAATGCCAACTTAATTGTATAAAGATCAAGAAATTTATCCTACTATCTTTTTTTTTTCTTATTTTTCACAATCTTAAGATATTGTTTTTTTTCCACAATCTTAAGATATTGTTTTTTTTCCACATTAAAGTCTTCAACCTCTGACTTTTTCGCATCTAAGCTTTTAAATCCCAAACACACAAATGTCTCAACAAGTAATCTTACATTTAAGAGCAGAAACCAAACCATTGGAAGCTCGAGCTGCTTTAACTCCTTCCACTGTTGAAAAATTGCTTCAAGCAGGTTTCAAAATATACGTGGAAAAATCCTCTCAATCTACCTTTGACATCAAAGAATACGAAAAGGCAGGTGCAATCATAGTTCCAGAAGGTTCGTGGAAAAATGCACCAAGAGAAAGAATTATAATCGGATTGAAAGAACTCCCTGAACAAACATTCCCCTTGATCCACACCCATATCCAGTTTGCTCATTGTTATAAAAATCAAGCAGGCTGGCAAGACGTGCTTCAAAGATTTCCTGATGGTCATGGTTTGCTATATGATTTGGAATTTTTGGAAAACGACCAAGGGAGAAGAGTAGCAGCTTTTGGCTTCTACGCAGGCGTTGCAGGTGCTGCTTTAGGTGTCAAAGACTGGGCTTTCAAACAAACACACTCTGATTCTGAAGATTTGCCTGGAGTCACTCCCTATCCTAATGAAACTGAGTTGATCAATGACGTTAAGGAAGACTTGAGAAAAGTAGCAAATAACAAGAAACCAGCTGTTTTGATAATTGGTGCCCTAGGCCGATGTGGTTCGGGTGCAATTAAATTTTTACAAGACGTTGGAATTCCAGATGAAAACATTAAAAGATGGGATTTAGAAGAGACTAAACCAGGTGGTCCATTTAAAGAAATTGCAGATTCTGACATTTTTATCAATTGTATTTATTTGTCACAGCCAATTCCACCATTCATCAACTACGATTTGCTAAACTCTGAAACAAGAAAATTAAGAACAATTGTTGATGTATCTGCCGACACTACAAATCCACACAATCCAATTCCTGTTTATACTGTTGCAACTGTTTTCAATGAGCCAACTGTTGTTGTTGAGACCAACAAAGGACCAAAAGTATCTGTGATTTCAATTGACCATTTGCCTAGTTTGTTACCAAGGGAAGCAAGTGAGTTTTTTGCTCATGATTTGTTACCAAGCTTACTAGAATTGCCCAACAGAATGAGTTCAAAAGTTTGGACAAAAGCTGAAAATTTGTTCAACTCCAAAGTAGCTGAGTTACGTAGACAACATAAATTATGATTTATCATGGTAGCATACACAACAGCAATTACAAAGAAAAAGAAAAAGGAAAATAAAAATAAAGCGAAAATTGTATTATATTTTTTTAAATAACCGAGTTTTATTTGTTTTTTTTTGTTTTTTTGCAATTGTTTATCTAAATTTGTATTAAATATAATAAAAATGTTGGTATTGTATTATTAGTATAATTAACTTTCTCAACGCAGAATCGTAAAACAACACCTCAAGTTTGTAATTTCAAATTTCAGGTTGGAAATACAACATCTTGTTAGGGTGGTTAAGTTTATTGTAAGCAAACCCAAAAGGTGAAGTGAAGCAAAAAATTAAAAAAGGTCTAAACAACTTCTTTCAGTATATACTTGACTCTTGTGTGTTATTAAAAATGGTGTTACTAATTCTCGTCTTTTATTTCTTTTAAAAAGTCGATCTTAAAATTGAATGTAAGAAGAAAAATGTATAATTTTCGATTTTGATTTCCAAAGGAGACTGTATTTTTGTTCAAATTGCAATGATTGTAATAACTGTAGTAATTATGGTAATTTTAAGATATTATAAGGTATTCTGAGATGCAACATTATTAGGATTGTTCGTGACAAAGATTTTGAATTATAAATGTAAAAAGTTTATAATTGAAATCTACTAAATAAAACGATTAAAACTCGACCAACTGTGGCAAGCTGCTTGCTGAATGAATAAAACGTTTTTCGTGCTGTTTTTTTAGGAATTTAGATAGAAAGAAGCAGTTGGTGGCTAAATATGTGTGTTGTTGTGCTATTTGCAGACCTAGTTTGTGCTGGTGGTAGTGATTGGCTTTTAGAAAAGAGATTGTGCAGATAGAGAAACAAATTTAAAGGGCATGGAAGAAGGTGACTGTTTCTTTTTAAGGACATACAATTGTAAACAGTTCTGCGAAGAAGATTTTTATTTAAGCTACGAAGGGGATTTGCTTTGTGTTTAAGCTTTTGTGTATAAAGAGGACCTGATATTTAAGAAAGGTGTTACGAATCTTGCAATCGTTTAAGGTGTTATTGCAGGCAGACAAAAACAGTGTAGATGTGGATTATCCTTTGGAAATGGAGATAATGTGGTTATCTTTGAAAATAAGGGATTCAAATAGTTAGACATCTTGGTGGTTATTCAAGCCCAAGGTATTGAGAAATTAATAACCTCATTTTAGATTTTGAAAGTATCATGATTTCGCATCCATCTAAATGGTTATTAATGGTGATATAGTGAATCTGAATTAATAAGCAGCTATCGCATATCGCATAGTGGTTTCTTTCGCAAAGAGAAGGGTTTTTCTATATTTCGTTGTATTTCGTTGCATTTCGTTTTATTTAATCATTGTCTCCACGTCGCATTAACGTTTGTTTCTAGAACCAGAGAAAGCACAAAGTGGATGAGTTTCAACGGTTTGTATCTTTTTTAGATAGACTCTCGCCAGCTTTTACATGAACTGAAGCAGCTGTTTTCTTCTGAAAACGAATTATAATTCTGCTTTGGGTCTTTCGGCCATTTTTATCTTTATTGGTTTTGGTAAAGGTTTGTAAATTTTGTATTCTTTTCATAATATTTTGCCCAAAAATGATGACATAATAAAAGTAAATAATTTTTATTTTGGATTTCCAAATTTCCTAAAAAAACCAAACTCTATACAGACTGTGAATTCGTTTATATTCGACCAACCTAAATTAGCTGAATCTAATCTGATTAACTGTTCTCAGGCTGAAAATAGTCTTCAAACATTGGCCAGAGTGGATTAGAACTCAAAAGTCTCACTGCTAGAAATCTTACTTTCCGGCAGATAGTTTAGTTTGTTTCTATTAATTGTCATCATCAATCCACGAAAAAAGGGATAGCTTTGCGAGGTCTTTAAACTAATTCAATATGCATATATGCTAACATAGCAAAATCAGATAATTTATTTTCTGATTCTGGTTCCTTATAGGATATATATATGACCCATTCTCTTTAGAATGCAGCGCTGCCATCGAGTTATCACACATATCCAAACTGCAATTGATTTCTTGAAGAACCAAATCCACACATCCCACTTGGTACAATGTCACATTTAACTGTTGAAGGCGAAAGATCATATCACAGAACGTTGATACAGGACGCTTTATACCAGTACAGAAACGACGTGATCCAGTACAGGTCCTTTGAGGACATTGCAATTGAGTTGGAAGAATTGGTGTTTGTGCACGAGCAGAAAAGAATCACAGACTTTTATCTATTAAAATGCCACGAGATTGTTTTCTTCGTTGAGAACTACATCTCAACGCTCCTCCCCAACTTATTGAAGCGAGTGATGAAGGACGAGTTCCAGTTGGCAGACTTGGTCAACAAAAGCAAGGAGACAGTGCTCTTTGAGGAGTTGAAAAGAGACCGAACCATGAGCTTTCAGAAGAACAGCAAAAACAGCAAAAACAGCGACCAGCGCCAATATGGCTTCAGAACCTACAACAACGACTACGTCGACAACCCCCAGGCCAACATCGACTTCGGCTCGCACTTTCTTAACACCAACAAGCTCTCGTCAGCACTTCTTTCCAACTGCTCCCAGAGGCTCTTGAGCTGCAGCCAGTTGAACGCCACTCAGCAGCTCATCATCAACACCAACTATCTCGCCTCGATGGTCCTCAAGCCCAGCACGCGCCTCGACTGCCTCTTCTGCTGTGGCAAAAAATGCTGCTCCAACTACTGCACCCGCCCCAACCGTCGCTCACGCACCGCCACCACCGGCCCCAGTGTTGACCTCTGGT
Source organism: Ascoidea tarda (nom. inval.) (assembly GCA_030560485.1). Taxonomy (NCBI): domain Eukaryota; kingdom Fungi; phylum Ascomycota; class Saccharomycetes; order Ascoideales; family Ascoideaceae; genus Ascoidea; species Ascoidea tarda (nom. inval.). Next base: position 5,473 of record JAKTTS010000437.1, on the reverse strand, counting down.
GCTCGTGCCTGAAGTGTGGCGAAACCTGGACCGCGAGGTACGCAAGGGACGAGGCCTGCTTCTCGCTCTGATTGGCTCTTGCCCTGTTTTTACATATACTATACTTTTTCCCCAATTATAATATACAATCTTCTGCTTTTGCTACACATCAAAGACGATGGAGACACAATGTACATTAATGACGATATGAGTGATGATAGTTCAGACAAAAAACAATAGATACTAAAACAATAAAGTTTGGTGAGAATAAAAGATGCAAAACGAAAGTAAAAAAATTCTGAAAAAAAATGAGATGAGAAAAAGTAAAGTAAAAAAGTAAAATAAAATAAAATAAAATAAAATAAAATAAAATAAAATAAACAAATAAACAAATAAACTCCATAAAACAAATTAAGAAAGATGAAATGCAATAAAAATTATTCATAACTTTAAACGGTGGATTTTCCTCAAGTGTGCTTTCAAATTATCGTTTCTATTGAATCTTTTATTACACCCAGGCTGGTCACAGTGAAATGGCTTTTCCGAAGAGTGAGAACGTAAATGCCTCTTGACATGTTCTGGTCGATGGAATCTAGCTTTGCATAAAGGACATTCATGGTTTTTTTTATTTTTGTCTGCTGGATTTTTGGCTTTTCGGCCTCGTTTCGATTTGGGTGGTTGTGAAGAATCGCTATTGGGAGCAGCAGCAGCAGCAGTTCTAATATCTGATGGTTTTAAAATCGGAACTTTAAATTCTCCATCATTTTCATTATTAGGAAGACTTTGAGATCTCGTGTCTGAATTGTTTGCCGTTTCCAAATCTTCAGCGTTCACGCAATTGCTGCTATCACTGTTGGAATTGGTTATTGATGATATACCTATCAAGCTCTGAGATCTTGTTAATGGATGGATTTTATCGTTTCTAGAAACATTTTGATTCACCTGGTTATTCATTTGATTCCGGGCTTGAACCTGGCTTTGGCTTTGTTGTATAAGATTGATATCACCGAAATATAATGGATCAATTGGCTGGAAGTTCATAAAATTTGCGTTCATCGGATGTAATAGATGCTGGTTAATAACATTGCCTTCAGAATTCATATTTCGAAAATTTTTACTATCGATATCAGTAGTATCTAAATGAAAATTATTAGGGCTATGATACATAGAAATTATTGAAGAATTATTTGGAAGCAACAAATCACTGTTTGATGGATCGCATAATAGAGGAATCTCATTAATTGGGTTTCCATTGGAGTCATTTGCTTTGGAGAAACCTGGGTTTGAAATGACTTTTGAAGCCATTTTGAAAGTCAAATCCGCAGCATCTAAAAAAACCTGAGAATTGTCTTGTTTTCTTGGATCATTGAACAGGTTATTAATAATGATATTGTTGACAAAGGGACTATTATGCGGAATCAAATTAATGTTGTTTTGAATATTATTGATTTCAATAGAAGTGCCGTTAAAATCAGAACTAATTTTTTCCGCAATTGAGGAAGAATAAACCTCAGTTGAATTTGAATTTTGAGATACAATCTCAGTTATTGTATCATTACTATTATTTTTATTGATTAAAAGGTTATTGTTATTATTATTATTATTATTATTATTATTATTATTATTATTACTATTGCTGTTGTTATTATTACTATTGTTATTATTGTAATGGAGATTATTGATATCGGAGAATTTTGTAATATTCTTGTTAGTATTCTTATTAGTTAAGAAAGATGCAAGCGATAAATCTGAATCCAATTCCGACCTTAAAGGTGTAGTCAATGGAGTTAAATTTGGAGATGTTGATTTGATCGGGGATAAAAAAGAAGGTGTATAAAAGGGATTTATTCCCTGAGTTGGAGATTTATAAATAGAAGTTGGAGTTAAGGTGTTGATGTCAATGTTCCTAATTTTATTACTCATGATGTTATTGGCGTTGATCAAGTTATTATCTATTGAGGCAGTTGCCGATAAAATGGCTTGGTTGCCGTTTAAATCTAATGATAATTTTGATCTTTGTCTTGTTGTGTTACTTCTTGGTCTACTTAGAGGTCTGAAAATTTTTGAAGGAGAGGTTGAATTTAAAGACAAAGGAGTAGAAAGAGGAGTATAGTTATGGTGACTGATTGAGGATCTTCTGTTGATTGATTTTAAAGGAGTCACTTGGTAGTAGTTTGTGGAAGGGGATACAGAGATATTACTTAAGGAATTATTTGAGATTGAGGCCGATAAAGTTGGCATTGAATCTAAAGAAGATATTGAGTTTGAAGAGAAGGAGGATATTTTTTGAACTTTATTTGGTTGATAGTTATTTTCAAAATGATTTTCATAAGCGTTTTCGTTGATTTCCATTGGAGGAAAAAGCTGGTTGATGTTGTTGATGTTGTTTATATTTATATTTGAAGAGGGTCTTTTTGAGGTTAGTATTGAGTTTATGTTGTTGTTTGAAAAAGAGTGAGGGATTAGTTGAGGGATCATCTGGTAGTGGTTGTTGTTGTTACTGCTGTTGTTTAGAATATTGTTATGAAAGTTGTTTGAGTAGATTGGTAAAATATCGGATCGTATTATGTTTGAAGATTTTTGATCGATAGGATCGTTTTGGATTATATTTTTGTTGTTATTGTTATTGTTATTTTTATCTTTATTATTGTTATTATTGTTATTATCATTGTTATCATTGTTATTATCATTGTTATTATTAGTGTTATTATCATTGTTATTATTAGTGTTATTAGTGTTATTATTAGTGTTGTTAATATTACTATTATTGTTATTGATATTGTTATTTGTAAATAAGTTTTGTGGTTTTACATTTTTTTGTAGAGATAGATTTGATATATTGTTGTTGATGGTATTTATATTTATATTTTCCTTATTTGAAGAGGAAGATATTTTTGATTCGAAATTGGACAAAGTTATAGGAGAGCTCATGATGAGGTGGATATAGAAATGATGGGTGAATATTTAAGTGAGTAAGTGAGTGGATTAGGAGAAGAAATAGAGAGAGAAACTATGCCACATTTAATAAAAAAGAGTTGAATATGATATGAAAGGATTTTAATTATGGAAAAACAGAAGATGAGATTAAATTAAAGTATAAATGTTGATAAATGTTGATAAATTTTGATAAATGTCGATAAATTTTGATGGTTTAGTTTGACTTGGTTTGATTTGATTTGATGAGATAATGATTTGAGACAATAGGAAAGAAATAAAAAGAATATGAGGACGATCTGATGATGATGGATGATTGGGATATATAAATAAATGGAGAAACAAAAAAAAATAAAAAAAGAGATGTAAAAATAGGAAGATATGGATTAAATATTATTAAATATGAGATTGGTTGAAGAATTAGAGTAATAATAAAAAAGTGGAAAAAACAAGAGAAAAACAAGAAAAAAAAACACACAATAGATTGAAATAGATTGATAAATTTAACTAAAAAATTTCTTATTTCCTTATTTGAGAAAGTGGAAATTGGAAATTGAGATCAGATGTTTAGAAAAGAGAGAGTGAAATAGAAGGTGAAATAGAAGGTGAAATAGAAAGTTGACTTTTTTTTAATTTTTTTTTTACTTTCAAGTTATTGAGCAAATTTAGTGAGTAATGAACTGGGATATACCTTAATAGGATAGTGGGATAGTGGGATAATAGGTTGATAGGTTAATGAATTACTAGATTAATAGGTTAATAGGTTGGGAGATTAATAGAGGAATAAAATAAATCTTTCAAAATGAAACCGTTAGACGCGGATTGAGAAATAACCAAATAAAGCAGCAAGAAAAAACAACAGAGCTGGATTGAAGAGGAAAAGGATGGAAAGAGCAGCAAAGAGGAAATAATGAGTTGATTGATCGAAGGAACAGACAAGCAAGGAATTGAACAGGCCAATTGGCGATAGATGAAGAAAGCCAGTGAGCTAATAAGGGAAAATTGGGAGATTTATATAAGATATTGTGGTAGCAATGTGAGAGTGATGGCGGAGACAGAGGAATTGATGGTTTTTTGATGGTTTTCCAGATGGGAAGGGAGTTGAATTGGAGAGGAATAAGAGAGGAAGTGAGATAAAAGCAACGATTGCAAGAGATGGTTAGTTTGGTGATCCAGTGTAGTATAATATGATCAATAACTGGCGCTAGTGGTAAAAAATAAAGTAAAATATATTGAAATGAAACAAAAGCAGAAAAAATAAAATAAAATAAAGCAAAATAAAAATAAAATAAATAAATAAATAAGATAAAATGCTAGGGACTGGAGATAGGAAGATTATATGATTATATAGAAACTGGCTCAGCGCTTAACAAACCCAGATTTCTACTATTTTTCGCAGCTTTCTTCGTCCTCTTCCTCTTTCTTCTCCAGACCCAAACAGGTTCTGGGCCTTGAAACGCTTACGCCGGCTTCAACCATAAAAGAGACGGAGGTGCGCGTCTCTCTTCCATTCTCTCCACGCCGGTGGTTCTGGTGCTGGTGCTGCTGATGGTGCTGGTGCTGCTGGGGCCAGTGCTGTGGAGAGGAACTGGTGCTTTTGTGTCTTGTGCTCCTGTGGGCCTCCTGGCGAAGGGGTCTTTCTTTGCTGGGCCTGACTCTGGCGGCGGTGCTTGCAAGTTGCTAGTCCATGGCATTTGGCTGGTGGCGACAGCTACACCGTAGGTTACTGACGCTAACTTCTGGTTCCAGGTCGAGGTGTTGCAATATGAGCTGTGCTTTTGTTCAGCTCCAACACTATCCAGAGGCATCCAAAGATGTCCAAACATATCCAACAATCTTCAACAATTCATCGTCTGATTCATCCTCCAACAGCAAATATCTGGATCAATTCACTAAACAGAAAAATGCAAATCAACCCATTATTCTCAAACTGATTGGGCAAATGCTTCTCGATTATGTTTTGGCTTCACATCATTTCATATTAATGCTGTTAGTATCCATTTATCTCATGTAAAATACCACTAATCATTTCATGTTATTATATTTATTTATATCCCATTATATTCTGAGGTAGATATTGTACTGAATTAATAACATCTTAATAATACATTATTATTTGGTTGTTTTGTCATTCGGTTGTTTTATTTATTTATTTATTTATTTATTTTATTTTTTATTTCTTCATTATAATGATTTTTCCTTCCAATAAAGTTTTGAAAACTGAACATCCAAGCCCATCCTGCAATTACTTAACAAATAAATGATCACTGGTTACCACTAATTACTGGAAATCGGTAGTGATGGTTTTAATAAATTGAGTAATTTATTTTATTATTTAATCTTATATTAAATTTTACAAGGATTCGATTCTGTATATATACTACTAGATACTATTAGTAATAGCTCTGATGGCATTTATGCTGAAAAAATAAGATTTGCCTAACAACAAATCGAAAATCTTATTCCAGTTTAATTCTATTAATCAATCTTATCATCGGTTATTTTAATTCATTTATTTATTAATCTAATTAATTTCGAACCATGTCATTGTTTAATTTTT
>JAKTTS010000436.1:0-13718 GCA_030560485.1 Ascoidea tarda (nom. inval.) | reverse complement strand
TTTATCAATTATGAATGACTTTATACTAACATAGAATTATATAAAAGGCGTTGTACTTTGTCCAATTTCGAAAGAAAGAGGTCAAGTCTTCCAATACATTTTTCTAGTTCTCTTCGTGTTTACATAAAAAGCCCTAAGTTACGGTCTTAGAGTGTAAGCCCTGAGAATTAGAATATAGGAAGCCCTACATAGATATGTGTTATTCCACTAACACATGACTTTATTATGTAATACATCATGACTCAGTTCAATAGGTTTTAGCCACAAATCGTGTTTTAGCCACAAGAGCTGATTGCCCCAAAAGAGTATCTATTTTTACAGTATAAAAGAGGCAGAAAAGGATAATAATTAAAAAGAGAAAAGAATCAAGGAATAAGTTTTAATATACATAGCTAAATACATATTATTCACCAATACTAATATATAGACAGAACCCAGTAATAACCAAAGACTCATGTTCTATCCTAGCTAATATAGAAAGACTTATTACAGATAAGGTCCCTCCTATCTGTCACACTTTTGAGTAGAATTTATTATCCAATTAGCGGGAATCTCGCTAGTTCCTGATGCTAACACTGAACATGAAGTGACCAAATCTGTTTTTATTCTTTTGGCATTAGTTTACAATTTGATCCCATAACTGCTTTTTTTTCTTCAATTGTCTTTAGTTTTGATACATTTGCAATATTAATTGACTTTGTCAAATGCAGTGTGCTGAGAATGATAACAATAATGTCAGCAACGACAATGGCTTGCTGCTCAACTGTTTCGAGAAAGTTGAAAGTCGATTAAAAACAGATTTATATGATTTGCCACTTCATTTATTGACAAATATCATATTCTATTTACGGTTCGATAAGCTTTGGTTATTCACATTACATGATTACAAATTCATTCAAGAAACTGCTCTTTCAATTTTGTTCAGATCGGTTCATTTTACTTCTTATTTAAAAAGTTTGTTTTTTGAACCAGAAACGACTGTACGAATTGATCCAAAAAATATAGATTTATTTATAAATTATTTCACAAAATATTTAAAAGATTTGTTTTTGACAGACGTTGATATAGCAGGTAGCTCTATTGATCTTACAAAACTAATCTTGGGCAATGTTCAGTTACATTCAATATCGTTATTAATTTATGATCGATACATCTGGCCCAAAAAAATGAATAAACTATTGAAGTTGTTTATATTGAAAAACTCGTGTACTCTATCGTTATTTGAATTTAAATACTACATTTCTTCTCTGTCAAGTACCACAGAAAAAATCTTGTTTAATTTAAATCTGTGTCGTGAGTTGTTCAAGCTTAAACAACTAAACTTGACATGGAGTAGTGTTGATTCAACAAAAAATTTAACTAACCTAATATACTTAAAAAACTTAAACTTGTCCCATAACAACATCGAAGACATTGCAGATTTGTCCTCTTTAATAAATTTAAGGTATCTAGACATTTCTACAAACAGTGTTGCTGAGGCTCAAGGTCTATCAAATCTACTGCAATTGAAAACATTAGATTTGTCTAATAACCAAATTACTTCAATGCATTTTTTATTAAATCTAATAAATTTAAAAGTTCTAGGTCTATCACATAATGAGATTGATGAAATTAATTATCTATCCGATTTACTAGCTCTATCCTCTTTAGATTTGTCTTATAATCAAATTATAAAAATGAAAAACTTATCAAATCTGATAAATTTAAAACATTTAAATTTGTCTTATAATCAGATTAGCATGACAGAAAGTTTGTCAAAATTGACGGTTTTGAATACTTTGGATTTGAAATATAACAAAATTGCAAGCATAAAGGATTTCTCTGATTTACCCAGCTTAAAAACTTTGAATTTGGAACAGAATGAAATTAATCAAATCCAAGACAGTTTCGATTTAAGCAATTTGAATTACTTGAATTTGAAGAATAAAAAAATTAGTGAAATCAACAATATGTTGTGTTTAGCAAACCTAAAGAATTTAACTTTAAATAATTGCAATTTCATCAGTCAAATAGACACTGTTAGTGCATCATATCACTTGATCAATCTTGAATTTCTAGATCTTTCCAACAATAATATCAAAAGTGTAGGTTTATCATTGAATTTTAATCAATTAAAGACATTATTGTTGAACAATAATCTAATCAAGGTATTTTATATATCTCCAAATTTGGAAAATCTTCAAGTTTTGAATTTAAGTTCCAATAAAATCAAAGAAATAATAATAGATAATAATAGTGATTTTCCATTCATGAAACAATTAGCAGTGAACAACAATAAAATAAATGAACTATCTAATTTCGATAAATTCAATAATCTTAAAGATTTAAATATATCATATAATGAAATCTCTGAAATAACCAGCACCATCGAGTTTTTAACAAAATTAAGGGTGTTAAATTCGTCTTCAAACAGGATTCATTCAATCGACGAAAAAGCATTTGACAACCTTAATGATTTAGAAGAACTATATTTGTCAAATAACTTCTTGACCACTTTTAAAATTAAAAAAAGCATGTTTCAAAAGTTAACCCGTTTTTCATTATCATCAAATAAGCTTAAAAATCTATATTTTGTTGATAATTGCGAATCCCCCAGAGAATATTTGCGCAAAATTATGTTTTTATTTTTAGATTGTAACCAATTGGAGAATGTGGATTGGTTGCAAGGTATATCTGGAAATCTAATTCAACTTTTTTTAAATAACAATATACTCAAGAAATTTGGGGAATTCAACAATCTAAAACAGTTGGAGGTGCTTTGTCTATCAAATAACTTACTAGAAAGCAATGATTTTTTGAAATTCTATCCTTATTCTACACGACTTCTTTATTCTGATAATCCATTCAACGTGAGAAAAAAGTCCAGGTAAAACTACTTTGTAGAAATTTCAACAAATGTTTTAATTATTTAAATCTTTCTACTTTTAAAACACATAATCTGAAAAAGCTTTCTTTGCTTTCAGATTAAATTATTATATCGATTTGCAAAGGATTTGGTTATATCTTGTATAAAAAGTATCTCAAGCATTCGACTTACTATTGTCAAAGATTTCATCCAAAACACTATTCAATTTAAAAATGTATTTAAGAGCCTCAGTTTTAAATTGGGTGAATATTTTAAATTCAGCAAACTTTGAGTAAATATTGTTGGATTGAACATTCAATGCTTATAAATGAACTATCAAATTGGAGATGGTTTTTAGATAGTTATTCTGGAAAATGAGGATTTTGAACAATAAGTCTCTGTCCTTTTTTGTTACCACCATTCTAAATATTTCCTTAAAAAGTTTGCCAGCACCTTCACCAGTAAGATTTGAAGTCTCATAAAACCTGTCTGTTTCAATTTTCCTTACCCAATATTTTCTTTTTCCAGTAGTCACCATTGAATATTCTTGATCTTCAAATTCATTTTCTTTCTTTGGAAATTTCTTGAATCTTTCTTGCAAGTAACTAATAAAATCGAAGCCCTAGGACAATGATTGGATAGATTTGATCAAAAAATTTTTTGTTTTCAAAAATTTAGCCGAGTTAAACTTATAACATAAAAAAACAGGTTAATTGACAATCTCTTTTTTTTGATCGGTCTAACTATTTGAATTTATTTTGGAATGAAACCTCTCGAATAAATATATTAAATTTAAAAACTTTAGTGTTTTGTGATTTTGCAAAGAAATTATTATGATTGGTTGGAGTACTACTGATATTTCAAATTAATGAATTATAGCAATAATCCACTTGACTAAGGAATTCAATTTGGATTCATTCAAGAACAGTCGTTTATTCAGTTATATGTTTTGCTATTTTTAGCAAAACCCATAATATAAATATTATAACATGAACAAGTTTATAGAGCATTTTCATTAATGTAGAACGAAATAGAATGTTTTTATTATAAAATCAAGCTAACTTGAATGTATTATAGTTTTGATTTTTATTGTAACACAACATCTGCACTGTATGTAATACAGCACCCACATTGAGTATATGATCATTTTTTGATCTTTGTGAGAAATTAGTGCAATTCCATATCTTCAGATTGTTTAGTTGCTCTTTAGTATCAAAACACCAGGCCAATTATTTTAGGAGTTATCACTCGGAAAGCCATACGGTATTTGCTAATGCACATGCATGTATATGTGTTAGATGTAATAGTGTATGCGTTAGAGTGCGCACATACGCATGCATTTTGACAATTATAACCCGAGAGCTGTTTTTGCTTCAGAGTCATCTCTTTGTTTATTCTAACATTGTCGGACTGAAAAATATAAAACTGAAGATACAATCTATTGTTTATTCTAGAGGTCTGTATTTGGAATATGTTCAAGTTGAATCGAGAATTGAAAGAGATTAAACATCACTTTTGTCAACTATTGTATCAAGATGGCCTACTTTGTCATTTAGTTCTAACAGTGTTTGAAACATAAAAGTAAACTGCTTACTCAACCTGTTGATATTAATAACTTTAGCTACACCAAAATCAAATAAGTCATTAATGAAATCTCATTTGCATTTAGCAAAATAAACATCAGCCAGTAGAGGTTGCTCACCTAAAGTAGGAACCAACTGTGTGGGTCTGAAATAAAAATGCGGTGGTGCATAATGGTCTATATTGGTGGCAGTTTAGTCCTTTTTATATCCTATACCTTGAAGTGGTTTTTCTTTTGTACTTATTTGAATCTCATCTCTTAATAAAATAGTTTCTAACAAAGAAAGATTTGTGGCCTTTTTCTGTTGACAATTTTCCAGTGTTGTTTTTGAGGCTATAAGAAACGTTGCTATACCCATAATATTTAAGCCAGTTTATATTAAGTTCTTAGGATGGCTATAATTGTGAGGATTAATTTGTTGGATATAGATTATACGGGCTATAAATCTATTTTAAATATTTTTTTTTGTTTAATTTCCGATTTTTAAGTCATCTGGAAAAGTTGATTTAAAAGTAGATTTTAGGTCAATTAAAGATCCAGTTTTTGAAAAAAATTATACTGTTAAAGGAAAAATTAAAGACAATCTGGCTCAAAATTTGGAGTGGTGATGAGCAACTCAATAATCAAATTCTAAATAACATAGTTGAATTGTTCTTGTTTAACAATACAGATTCATTAATAAAATTCAATTTCACATGTAAAGAGATTGATACCATTGTTAATAGTGAGGATGAGTAATATGATGTGTTTCAGCCTCAGAATTTGAATATATTTCAAGATGAAAATAATAAAATATATTTAAAAATTTAACCTATTTAAGAAGTTTGGATTTATCTTGTAATAAAATAATAAAAATCAAAAATTTGTCTGTAATACCAAATTTATCTATTATTAAATTAAAAGACCTAAATTTGGGTCATAATGATGTTTCTAAAATCAAGGATTTATAAAGTTTAAAAAATCTAACCAGTTTGAACTTATCTGATAATAATATTAGATAAATTGAAAATTTATCTGGTACAATAAACTTGAAATACCTTAATTTATCATTTAAAATCACCTTTATATCTGAAGTAATTAATTTTAGCAAATTTTTCAACCTTATAAAATTGGATTGGTTACGTAATAATATTAGTGAGATTAATGATAATTTTTCTCAATATTAGAAAACTAAACCTATAAAATAAAGATTCAATCATTTTGTGGCAATTGGATTTTTTAATTAAGTCAGCTTACAATTGCATGACAACTTGTTGAAAAGATTCAAAATTAAAGAAAAAATATTTTTGAATTTAGCTTTTCTTAGCTTATCAGAAAAAAAAATCACTAATTTTGAATTCATGGATTATTATAAAAATGAATCAAATATAGATTATTATTTGCCAAAATTGATCATATTGATTTGAAAGGTAATTCATTAGAAGATGCTAAATGATTGACTAAAATATCATCTACTGAACATTGTTTAATTACAGGATGGAATAATCTTAAAATTTCAAAGAATTGGTAACTTGAAATAAGCAAAACAAAATTAAAAAAGACAAATAGTATAATTGAAAGCATTAATTGGGTTTCTACAAGTCTGATGGTTTCCAAAATGTACTTGAAGAAAGTGTTTCAAAACTTGCGGACGATATTTCATAGTATTTTTTGTGTAGCAAAATAAAAGCAGACTGTTCTTCTTTGCTGTAGTATCTAATAATAATTTCAGATTGTTTATTGTTTAATTGTGGTTGAATCATAATGTAAAACACGAAAAAGCAAGCTGATTAGTTGGAGATGAAGTGGGAATATGTCCCAGCTCTGCGTTATATGCACATTTGACAGGCTTTGTGCCTAGCATACGATTTATGTATCTACAAAACCCGGTTAAAAAACACAAGCCGAATTGATAGATTTGGGATTTAATAGCATTGAATAAAATAAAAAAATTGGAGCGTTCAAAAAAGCAATTAGGTCTACCACACACCTCAAAATCAAAACAACTGGTTAAAAAATTAATAAACCAGACCGACCAAAATCTCTAAATTTGAGCTATAATCTATTAACGAATTCTGACATTGAAAACAGTTTGTTTCCGGAACAAAAACAACCACAACTGTTATTCAACGAGGTTGGACTGAATTTATTGATCCAAATTGGAAACGGGTGGATGGTTTTCACCATTACGCTGGTATTGCAGCTTTTACTGCACTCCGATGCAGCTGCGCGTGAATATGCGTTAGTTCCAAGCCGGTGGTGTTTTTCCGTTACTTTTTTTTGCTTTTTTGGGCTTTGCAATTTTTTTATAATACGCTGGGGGAAGTGGTCGATTTCCGGCAATTTCTGGCAGCCTTTTGCCAATTTGTGGAAGTCTTTTGGCAAGTTCTGGCAGCTTTTGTAAGCCTTTGGTAGTTCGCTAGTTGCTGATCATTCCTGTGCCAGTAGAAGCTGTGAGCCTCTCGCTGAAGAGCCCTGGCAGGTTGGAGCAGATGCCTCAGAGCAGCCAATCTGGTGAGAAGAGAGAATTGCTAAGAGGAATAGCTGATAAGAGAGAATTGGTGTTCATCGGCAAGCTCTTCCACTGTTCTGCGGCTGTTCTCTGGTTCAGATGCAAGAAACACAGCTCCACAGGCAGCTGACGTTGGGGTCAATGGCCTCTTCTTCCAGCTGCCCTTTTTCTTGCAGAACTGCTAGTTTTCAAGTCCACAGCTTCTCATTGGCTCAATAGTGGTGTTATTTTTAACTTTGCTCCTTTTTGACTTCCCATCTCTTTATGTCCTTTCTTTATGTCTTTTCTTATGTCCTCTCGTTATGTCCTCTTTTTGACCTAAAGAGCGATTTTTATTTGCCGGCAAACGAAAAATTTCACGTCTTGGAAAGATTTGCTTCTGGAGATCTGCTGAGAGTTTTCTTTCAATTTGCTGCAAACTTGAATTCTAAAACAAAGAATATCTCGCTTTTTCTGTTTTTTGTGAGTTGAATCCACTAAGGAGCTGCTCTTGACTTATTCTCTATTCAATCTATTCCTCTAGGTCAGTTCTAGATTTACACAATCACTTTCCATATCAGCTATCGTCTTCCTTTTTGCTCTTTTTTGTTGGCCTGTTTTTTTGCTTAAAGGCATATTTTCTCTCCATATTAATAAGTATTTATTAATATCTATTAATATCTGTTGATATCTCTTAATACCTCGTAATATCAGCTAATTTTTTTTGTTGGTTCTTATTGATTTAAACCAATCCATTTCTACTGCTGCTACTATTTTCCATCTCTCCTATACACCTTTTGGTTCAACTTCATCACATCTCATTTTATAATTGGATATATAAGAAAATACTGAAAATATACTAGTGATATATTGCTCTTAATATCCTACATTACGTTGTTACAAGTATTGGATTCTTTTCATTATAAGCTCATTTCATATCCCAGTCTCAATTTCATCACATTTTACCTCACATAAATTGTACCCAATTTTATCCAATTTTATCTAATTTTATCTCATTGCATCTAATTTTATTCAATCTAATTTTCCTTCAACAATGGGTCGTTTCATATATAAAATTAAAAGACTATTTTCAAATTCAAAACCAAAAATAATTGAAACAGACAAACCAAAATTCACAAAATTAATTAAAGATAATCCTATCCATAATACCCATCCCGATAATAATCACAGCAATATTAATCCTAATCCCAATTCAAATGAAGATCATGAAATTACCAACAGATTTGATAACCTTAACATTACTCGCAACGCCAACGATAAGGACTCAATGAATGATTCAACCTTGGTCTTTAATAATGATTCCATCTCCAATACAAAAAAGATTCCTTCTTCTCCTTCAAGATCAAGAAGGTTTTCCCAAACTTCTTCAAATATATTAAAAGTCGTCCTTTCAAATACCTCTTTGCATAAAAAAAATCAAAACTCTTTAACTCTCAACGAAAATAAAGATTTCTCAAATCTAAATCAACCCATATCTGAAGAATCAAATACAAATAGCATTAATCAAAATAATACCACCACCATCACCACCAATAACAACAAAGGCTTGCTTGATGTTAATGATAATAACCTAACTATTACTCCCAGCAATAACCCAAGTTCTTCCTATTCCCTTAACCCTAATACCTCATCTGATCAGTTTCTTTTACCTAAAATCTCCCTCTCAAATGGCCTTGATATTGGACTTGTTGGTGATAATAACGATAGTAAAAAGAATACAGATAATAATCATGATGATTACAAGTCCATATTAGATGCCCTTGATACTCCTTTACCAACTACACTAGACCCATCTATTTATATTTCAACTTCTTTCTCCAAATCTGATCCTGAGTTATATCGCACCAATAATATTACAAATTCCAATTCTAACAATAATGCTAATGCTAATGCTGATACTGATGATAACCAAAACAATACTCCAAATTTTATCAATGAACAATCTAAAAATCTTGATAAAATTGAAAAAATTGTACGAGAATTGAGCAAAGAGTACAACGTTGATTCAATTTTACAAAACCCAAATTTATCCAACAAACATAAAAAATTTTACTCAGATTCTGATATTAGCAATAATAATCAAACTAGAGGTAATCGATCTTTTACAAATGCCTCAATCAATTTAGAAAATGTTAAAGAAGAAAAGGAAATTCAACTTAATGGTCAAGATGCCTCTAATAACAATAATAATGATAATAATGAAAATGGTAACGAAAATGATAACAATAATGAAAACTCAGTTGCTAAAGACAAAAATAATCCCAATTACTCCAATTATCGTTATAAAATCAATAAACAAAAAAATTCAAATAAACATAAAAGTCTTAAATTAAATGCTGATCATCTATTTGATCAACTACAAAATGGAACTTTTAATTTTGACTCTAGTAATTCTTTATTAAATAGAAAGGAGACAATCTCTGATAAATTACATTTTGATACTATTATCATAAACGATAATTTTGTTCCAGACTTTGATGCTCCTGAAGTTCCAAAATTACCCAAAATTGGTATCAACAGCTACCCAAGTTCTAATGATAAATTTAATGATTCGATTATTAAAAATCTTGAAACAAAATACTCATTAACAACTAAACCAATGTCTGATGTGTCCTCTAAAAGGATTGGATCGATGGATTCAGATAGAGATTTCTCAACTGATAATTTCAAAACTAATCTAGCTCTTGGTATTAAAACTATTGTTATTAAAATCCTTTCCAAATCAATAAAACTATCTTTAGAAACTTTGCAACTAACTGTCTCATATATCAAATTCAAAATCCAAGATGAAGAAAATATCCCAATGGAAAATCAAAAACTATCATTCAATGGCGAAACATTGGAAAATTATAAAACTCTTGCTGATTATAATATCAAAGATGGCTCCATTCTACATTTATTCCCATCAATTGATTGAATAGTCTGTTCAATTCTAACATTTTTATAATTCTTATTCGTAACTCCTTTTTTGTTCTTTATTCCTTGTTTTCTTCCCATTATTTTTTTTTTGTCCTTTTCCCCTCATTATTTCCTTTTAGTTTGCTTATATTGTTTATATCTGTTGGCTCTCTGATCTTTGCCCTTATTAAAGATAAAAAAAAACAGTTAAATAGTAATCTTTAATTCATCTTGATAGTTTTTTTTACACATTTTTTCTTTAGTATTTGCATTCTTACATACCAACTGACTTTAACGACGTCCCTTCAGGACTAGATAAGTAATAAATAATACTTTTTGTTTTATTTCAGCTCTTCTATTGTTGTATTATCACTGAGGCACTGTTGGGCTCTTTAGGCTCTTTCGTCTCATTAGTGCCTCTGCTTCCGGTGGTTGATTCAAGCCCATCGCTTGATCTCCTTAATCTAATCTGAGCTTCGTTATAAATTTGCCCTCAAGGACATCTTTTACTAGACACAGGTTTTCTAGACACAAACACTGCCTGTATTGGCCTATTTCTCTGTTTTTATGAGCTTGTCATCTTCACACACCATCTCTGTCAAGTTGGTCCTCCTAGGAGAAGCAGCAGTTGGGAAATCCTCTTTGGTTTTGAGGTTTGTTTCCAACGACTTTCAAGAAAACAAAGAGCCTACTATTGGAGCTGCGTTTTTAACCCAGAGATGCAAAATCAATGACAAGACCATCAAGTTTGAAATATGGGATACAGCTGGGCAGGAAAGGTTTGCTTCATTGGCCCCAATGTATTACAGAAATGCCCAAACTGCGTTGATTGTTTACGATATCACTAAACCCCAGAGCTTTATCAAGGCTAAACACTGGGTGAAGGAGCTACACGAACAAGCTTCGAAGGATATAACAATAGCCTTGGTTGGCAATAAGTTAGATTTGGCATCAGAGAGACAAATCACATACGAAGAAGGGAAAACTTTGGCAGAAGAAGAGAACTTGTTGTTTTATGAAACAAGTGCCAAAACTGGTGAGCAAGTAAATGATGTCTTCTTGGGTATTGGTACTAAGATACCTGATCCTTCTTTCCAAAACTCACAGAATTTGCAAAATGATCTTTCTCAACAAACAATCAATTTGAATGTCATTGACGACAGAAATGGATCTGATAATTGTGCATGCTAAACACTCTTTGAAAGTGTGTTTACAGAATTTTCTGATTATAAGTTTCAATCTTCTAGTATGGTTTTTTTTTAGTTATTTGGTTATTTGGTTATTTGGTTATTTGGTTATTTGTTATCACTTTACAAGTTTACGGGTTTGCAAGTTTACATTTTGGAGAATGTTCCAATATTTTTTTTTTGGTTTACTTATGGGATTCAACAAGATATTCAATGTATTAAACTTAATTTATTTATTTATTTAGATATGAGTTTACTTTCTTTTTGTTTTAAGTTCTTGTTACTCTAATTTATCTTGATTTTATTTATTTATTTATTTATTTATTTATTTATTTATTTATTTATTTATTTGTTTGTTTGTTTGTTTGTTTGTTTGTTTGTTTGTTTGTTTTTTTTCTTATTTAGTTATCGTTAATTCTCTTTAGTAGGCAATAATCGAAATATTTAGTTTTTATACCAATCAAGTTTTGTATGAACACTGGAATATAAAATACTCTTGTTAAAATGTGACTTGAAGTATCAATTAATTTATCACAGTGTAATGGTGTCCAGTTTTTTTGAATTTTTAATATGCTATTTTCATCTGAAATTAGTTGATATTCACCGATTTCAATATCGACTTGCTTTGAGGTATCAACGTAATAGTTACAATTTTGAATATCTGTTAATTTGGAAGAATCAAATAAGTTTTGGTTATTCATATTTTTAGGAATCTTTGATATGGATTCAATCAAGCCGATATTTTCTTCAAAATCGCCAGGAAGTAGACCGTTGAATCCAGATAAGGTGAATTTTAATCTTAAGTTATCAGGCAAAAAAAAAGAGGATGGATATCTATACCACTCTCTGCCGACGCAGATGTTACCAGATGCATCTTGAGGGATGTGAGAATAGACAGTGTAAGGAGCAGAATAATTATTGACTAGTGAGAGGATTCTTAGAATTGAGAAAGCAGTGATCAATAGGATTAGGAAGATTTTTAAGAAATTTCTAACAAACAATATTATAAAATTGGTATTATTATACAAAAGAGAGAAAAGAGTTTCATGATCATTTGATTCGTTATTAGTGTTTTCATTAGTTGTGGTGGTGTTGGAATTGAGTTTTTGATTAATTTTTTGATTTGAATTGTCTTTTTTTTTAAATAGTTTTATATTTAATGAGTTTCTATGGTTTGATAAGAAGCCGGATAGATTGTATTTGGATGAGTTATCGAATAGAGTGAACAATTGATAAATTAAGATTGAAGTGGATAGATTGATCCATGGGTAAATTGGGTATAAAAATCTTTCTTCTTTGTGGGGTTGAGAGAAGAAGATTAGACACCATAAGACCATGGGGTAAATTAGAGAGAAATAGTTGAAGAGGGATAAATTTGGAGATAGATTTCTATAGTATAGTTTGTGGAGTGGATGAGAGGTGGTAGTTGGAGCTAAATAGATTAGCAATGGGGATATGAATAGAGATAAAAAGGATAGAATTGCAATTAGATTGAAATTTAGTAGTAGGTTTAAGATGTAGTAGGATAACTTTTCAGTGCCGAAAATATTTGGGCCCGATTTATCATTTGAGTTCAAGACGTTGTAGAAAATGATGTTGAATGGGACCAATTGGAATTTTTTGTAGAACTTTGTGTCGATTTCTTTTATGATTAGAAGAATTGAGAAAAAAATCATAAATGAAGAATAAAAAAAAAGAGGAAATTTCTTTAGATTATTTGAGTAGTAGGATAAGAACTTAAGGGCCATGGGGATGAATAAGGCTAGATTGAAGGGCCAACCTATTAGGGAGCCGAGAGAGAACGAAAAAACGGTTAATAAAGAGTATTTTAGACGCTGGTGATTTTTGTCGTTAAGAAAATGGATATAGTTTGATAGGGCTAGGTTATTGAAGATCATTGAGAAGGAGGAAGGGAGTAGAGCGATCGAAGAATGAGATAGAGCAGGAGATATTAGTTGGAAAAAAATGAAATAGTTTGCTATTTTGGGGTGGATTAAGTTGTTGGTTGAATTGAAAAGAGAAAGGTCAGAAAAAAAAGATAAAGAAGCTAGGAATAGTCTAATTGAGTAGAAATTGTAGTAAATTTTGGAAAAGAGATTTGAATGGATTATTGGATAAAACATGGAGTATGGTAGTAAATAGGCCCATGATCGTATAGCGTATAATGGAGAGTATTCCCAAGTTTGCTTGCCAAAGTTTCTTAGTAGAAAGTTCAAAGGTTCCCAATAGTTGAAGACTTCATCACAATCTTGAGAAGTCATGTATAAAGCTGAGAGAAACCTTGAGATCAAGAGAGAGAGTAGAAGAAAGCATTGAAGAGGCAGTTTTTGATTTTTGGGCATTTTGATGTGTAAATTCAAACGAGGGGATGAAACAGACAGGAGAATTGAGTTAGAGAAAAAAAAAAAGCAGATATCATACAGTTAATGGAAAGCAAAGTATATTGATTGATATATTACAGCAGAGTAAGAAGATTGAGAAGATGGTGAAGTAACGATTTAAAATGGATAAGATGGAAGTGGAAACCAGTACTGTGGAGTTATCCAGTGCTGTGGAAATAACCAGTGTAATGGAAGCAAAAAGGAACGACACCAGCAGGACTCGAACCTGCGCGGGAAATCCCAAAAGATTTCTAATCTTTCGCCTTAACCACTCGGCCATAGTGCCATGATTGAAGTTTCAAAAATACGCAGACCCTTATAATGATTTAAATTG
>JAKTTS010000435.1:0-13815 GCA_030560485.1 Ascoidea tarda (nom. inval.) | reverse complement strand
AATCAAAATCAAAATCAAAATCAAAATCAAAATCAAAATCAAAATCAAAATCAAATGCTTCCACTAAATAAAAAAGAAAACGATAACAATATTAGTCAGAATAACAATGATAATAAACATAAAGCTTCTTTAAATAATAATAATAATAATAAAAAGAAGAATACCTATTTTGCACCAAATTTGCCATTACTTTTTCGTCACAAGATCAATATATTTATACTCAAACTAAGCTAATACTATCGATAAATAGTGAAAATGAAAGATTGAAAAAAGAAAATATTCTTTTATTAAAAGATATAAATTCAATTAAAAATTCGTTTGATATAAGTGATATAGAAGAGATTGATTCCAAAATCAAAAAATTTAAAGAGATGAATGAAAATTATACAGATTTAGTTACAAATTTAGAGGTATCTAATAAAGAAATAATGTCATTAAAAGAACAATTAAAAGTAATGAAACAAGAGAACAAGGATCTTAAAGACAAATTCAAAAACTACGAATCTTATGATTTTAATTTAAATGAAAGCATTCTGGCAAATTTTCAAGAAAACGAGGCGACAAATAAAATAAACGGAAATGGGAAGGAGATTACAAGCAATCAGTTGATAGTGATTAATCGGGATTTGAAGAATCAGAATTTTGAAGAAAATCAAGAACCGAAAATGGATCAGTTATCTGCGAAAGAAATTACGAGATATTTTGAAACGTTTAATAATAATAAAGATAAAAGTAGTGATGAGAATCATCAATTTTCCAATGAGGTTAATGGTATTGAGAGTGATATAAAAGAGTTGAAGAAAAAGGAAAATATAATGGCAAATGATAATGATAATGATAATGATAATGATAATGATAATGATAATGATGATATGTTAGATCAACCAAATAAAAGGAGAAAATTTGATTAATAAAAATAAGGGTGATCATCGTAAAAATGGCAATTGGAACATCTATTGTAGTTAATTTTATTTGAATTGTTTGATTTAGTAAAAATTTGACAAATATGACCACAATTTGGGTTATCGCAAAGTCTAGAGTAATATAATAGAAAATACTGTTCTGAATTACATTGATGGCAAATCCATTTATTAAAATTGATTGGATTGTCGGGGTTAAATAGCTCATCATTATCGTTTTCAGTGAAATAAGGAGGACGAACTGAATTCAAGTATCTATGAGGAGGAATATAGTATGGCTTTGGAGAAGATGAAACAATTTCTTGTTCTGAACTTGGGTATCCGTCATCATTATTGTCGTCATCGTCGTTGTTATTGTGATGATAGTTTGAATATGATTGAGAGGTATTATTTGCTTCAAGTCGAGACTGTTCATAGTCTCGTAGTAATGAGTTTCTTTCTAGGTAATCCAAGTACATTTGAACTACAGTTTTACTATTCATATTCATGATTAAGGAGAAGAAGGAGAAGGAGAAGAAGGAGAAGGAGAAGAAGGAGAACAATAATAATAATAAATATAATAATAATAATAATGATAATTTGGGATTTGATTAATTAAAAATATAAATAAATAAGATTTTATAAGAAATAAAAAGCTGTATTTATATTTATATTTATATTTATATTGTTTGATTTGAATTGATTATTAGTATATGAATGCACTTCATATGAACAAAGTTTGAATTGAAATAAAATGAGTGTTTGATACGAAGTAGATAAGATAAAAATAGAAAGATATTGCAATGTTATTACAAAATGAATCAATGGATTTAGATTGTATTGATTTGAAAAAACCCGAGAGAAAAAAAGAAAAAGAGGAAAGAGGAAAGAGGAAACAAGGAAGGGGATTAAAGATGAAGAATAGTGAGTATTAAAAACTATAATTGTACATAACAAAGGAAAAAAATAAAAAAAAAAGGAAAAAAGAAAAAAGAAAAAAAGGAAAAAAACGTGGGTTTTAAAAACAATATAAGATATTGCTAAATTACTGTTTTTCTAGGTAAACTTGATTATTTAACGATATTTAATAATAAGAGGTAAATATAAAAAACCATATCTTAAAAAACAACTGATTCTATAGATCTAGATGAGGAAAAAATTTTAAATTTTAATAGTATAAAAGTCAAAAGTTGAGTTTTATTTGTCGTTTTTATAAACTATTTTCTAACTAAACAAAAAATAAAACAAAAACTTGTAAAAAAACGCTACTAAAAGATAAAAATGGTAAAATAAATGTGTTGATAACCAACTGCAAAGTAGTCACAAAGAAAGAGTTAAAACAGATTCTAATCGTCTAATGCGATGTCTAGAAATGGACTTGTTTCAGGCCAATCAAACACCATTAGATGGGTGATAACGCCAGATTTAAAGCAAATGAGCAATTGTTTCATTTGTTCAATCTGTTTGTTCAATTCCATTTAATTTGTTTGATTTAATTTGTTGATTGTGTTTTATCTGAGTAATGAAGATAAAACAACAAAAGACACTGTAAACAGGAAATCCGAGTTGAAGAGGTGTATTTGAACAGTAGCGCTATTCATGCATATACACGCATGTTTGCGCGTGCGTTGTCTATGGCTTGTTTTTATTCTTTTTGCTTTGGGTTTTGGTGCTGGAGATGGAATTGGAGATGGAACTAGAGATGGAACCGGTAAAGGGTCTTGGGCTGTTGGTGAGAGTGCGATGGAGCTGCCAGTCAGTAGGGAGTGCTAGCTGGCTGTCCAATCGAAAGGGCAGTGTTGTGAAGAAACCACAGGCTGATTGGCGGGTTGGGCGAAAGACCAACGAATTAGCGAAGAATGGAGTGTGGGACAGGGTGAGTCTAAGAGAACAAACAGCGAGCATCATTCAGGGAGCACCAAACGACACCAAACAACAAGCACCAGGGAGGGAGGCCACAGAGAATAGGACAGAGGAGAAGTATTGGAAATGGCTTGAGATGAGTCGAGGTGGAACTGAGAAAAGGGCAAAAGAAAGCAAAAAGAGCAAAGAAGGCGATAAGACGCTTTTCTCGCGTGAGCTGGAGCATAGCGTTGCCCGGCCCTGGACCGCCAGCCATTTTAGCTGTGGAGGACGTGAAGGGTAACGTTGTGGCGTGGAATGTGGGAAAGAGCAGTGGGAAAGAGCAGTGGGAAAGAGCAGGGAGGTGAGGTGAGGGAGAAAGAACAAAAAAGAGCAAAAGAGCGAGCTGAAAAGAGCAAGAGCTGTGGCAC
The DNA here is from genome assembly GCA_030560485.1 of Ascoidea tarda (nom. inval.). Lineage (NCBI taxonomy): Eukaryota > Fungi > Ascomycota > Saccharomycetes > Ascoideales > Ascoideaceae > Ascoidea > Ascoidea tarda (nom. inval.). Next base: position 10,643 of record JAKTTS010000435.1, on the reverse strand, counting down.
TGCCCTGCGCGAGGAAGGGGGCGCCAAGGGCTCCAGCACGCTGTGGAAACGGCACTGGGCTCCCCCTGCGCGAACGCAGCTTTGTGGGTGTTTTCTGAGGCTGTTTTCTTTGGCTGGATCTGATTTGGTTTTGTTTGATGTGATTGGTTTTGTTGGTTTGAATTTGATTGATTTGGATTGAGCTCGAATTAACTCACTGTCTCTGATTGTCTTTGCCCATAGCTGCTACGTTGCTTCTGCTGAGAAGTGTTCTTATCGTCTGAACTGTGTCTAGCTCATCTGCCTCTGCTCTTGCGTCTTTGAAGTGCTGCAATCTCATCTTGCTTGTGAGATACTGTTATCTTTTGTTTTTGTTTCGTTTTGTTTAACTTATTTTTTAACTAGTTTCGAAACAGATAGGTATTGCTGAGAGTGTTTTTTTTTTATTAATTTCATTTTCTTTACAGATTAAAAAAATTTTTTTCTTTCACCAAGACTAAACCCAGGAATCTTTACGCTTTGCATTTTGCAAATTGAAAACAAAAGAAATAAGCAAAGAAAAAAAAATAAGAAAATTTTTTCTTTTTATTGTATATTATTTGTTTAAAAAATTAAACTTGGATTGAATTTAAAGAAAACCAAACAAAAAAATAATAATAACAATAACAGTCACCAAAAAAAAGACAAATTTAACATAAAATTAAAAAAAAAATGAAATCAAGTAAATTTCTATTTTGTTAACCAATAGTTTTTAAATCTTGTTTTCGAAAATAAAATAATAAAAAAACCAACTCTTTTCGATATCTTTTATTCAATTACTTTGCTCTAATTTTTACTTTAATTTACTTTATTCTGCCTTACTTTATCGACACAACCAGTTTTAAAATGGGTAATACCTCTTCAAAGCAATCTGATTCGATTCCCAATCCAAATAATTTCATTCGAGCTGATACTTCCACCTCTGTTAGATCCTCCAGATCAATTCTTTCTCTGAAATCAACAAAATCAACTAAATCAACTAAATCAAACAAATCAGCAAAATCAATAAAATCAGCAAAATCAGCAAAATCAATAAAATCAATAAAATCAATACCCAACTCCATTCCAAAATCAGTCAAATCGACAAAATCTGCTTCTTCCTTTTATTCCTTCGATAACCATTCCAACTCTTCATTCTCAAATAACATCCCGAATAAAACCCCAAATAACCATTTAATCAATGACACACTTAACCTCTCAAATAACAATCTCAACACAATAGACCCCAACACTAATGATTTCAATACCAATACCATCAACAACAACAACAACAACAGCAATTATACTCATAACTATAGCCACAACATCAACAATAGCGTTATAAATATAAATAATGATATTCTTCCTCCATCAATGGTCCAACTAGAACCAAATAAACCAATCTTGACTAATAACGATTCCTCCACTTTTCTCACCAACTTACCAACAAATAGAATCAATCCCATACTATCAACAAATAACAACATCTCTTCTATCTCTACTATCTCTAATATTTCAAATAATTCAACCACCAGCTCAAATAATACAAACAACATTATCGACACTTCCAACGATACTCAAAACGTAAATTCACTATCTCATTCTCTTTCAAACACTCACTTGAATCCAAATGTAGACACATCCTTAAAATCAAAATTAAAATCAAAATCAAGATCAAAATCAAGATCAAACTCCACTTCCTCTAAATCTTCAAAATCTTCAAAATCTTCAAAATTAAGACCGAGATCAAGATCAAAATCAAGATCAAGATCAGGATCAAACTCAATTTCCACAAACTCAAACACCCCAAATAAAGACTCAATAGACGATTACTTAGTCTCCTCTTTTAACAGTAGATCAAATTATAAAGAAGAACCCATCGTTTCTAAAAATAACGACGATCTCAATATTAAAATCAATACAAACAATCAGACAAGTAATAACATAAATACCATAAATCCGAATGATGATCAAAATACAGTTGATAACAAATTACCTGATAAATTTGATAACGAAAACGAAAACGACAACGAAAACAATCTCGATATCAATAATAACAATAATAATAATAATGACAATAATGACAATAATGACAATAATGACAATAATAACAATACCGTCAACAACGCCACTAACACCAATAGCAATGAATCCTCAAGAGCTATACTACTATCAAGACCATCATTCTCCTCAATATCAACCCCTTCAAGTAGTCAAATAATCACACACATATCCGGTAAAAGCAAAAAATCAAGTAATTCAATCAAAACTTTGAATGTGGAAGATTTAATACAAAGACTCTTAGATGCTGGTTACTCAGCCAAAAAAAATAAAAACATATGCTTAAAAAATTTCGAAATCCAAATAATTTGTTCAACTGTTCGTGAGATTTTTTTGAATCAACCAACTTTGTTAGAATTAAGCTCCCCAGTTAAAATAGTAGGTGACGTTCATGGTCAATATGGTGATTTAATTCGAATTTTCACTAAATGTGGGTTTCCTCCAGCTTCAAATTATTTATTTTTGGGCGATTACGTCGATAGAGGGAAACAAAGTTTGGAAACTATTTTACTATTATTATGCTACAAGATCAAATATCCAGAAAACTTTTTTTTATTAAGGGGTAATCATGAATGCGCAAATGTTACAAGAGTTTACGGGTTTTTCGATGAATGTAAAAGAAGATGTAATATCAAAACATGGAAAATTTTTATTGATACTTTCAACACATTACCGATTGCAGCAATTGTTGCTAATAAGATTTTTTGTGTTCATGGCGGATTGTCACCATCCTTAAATTCATTAAATGAGATTCGAAATATTTCAAGACCAACAGATGTGCCGGATTTTGGATTGTTAAGTGATTTACTATGGTCAGATCCATCAGATACAAACACCAATGATTGGGAAGATAATGAGAGAGGAGTCTCGTACTGTTTTTCAAAGATTGCAATAAATAAATTTTTGGGTAAATTTAATTTTGATTTAGTATGTCGAGCTCATATGGTTGTTGAAGATGGATATGAATTTTTTAATGACAGGACATTGGTAACAGTTTTCAGTGCACCGAATTATTGTGGGGAGTTTGATAATTGGGGAGCCGTGATGAGTGTTAATGAAGAATTGTTGTGTAGTTTTGAACTATTAGATCCATTAGATTCAGGGGCATTGAAACAAATGTTAAAGACAGGAAAAAAGGAGAGAAAAGAGGCCGAAGTGAATTATAATTATAATTACAATTATAATTATAATTATATTAACAGCAATAATTATATTAATAACAACAACAGTTTAAATCATCTTGGTTTAAATACTGAAAATAATTCAAATGGTGAAATTAATTTAAATAGACAGAATTTTGGTGATAATGACAATTCAAATAACATCAATTTAAATAACATCAATTCAACTAATATAAACTTGAATAATAATAACAATAATAATAATAACAATACTTTGAATGGAAGTTCGCTTTCAATTGAAGCAGGTTTAAAGTATAATGAAAAAAATGATAGAGAAGAGATCAGCAGTTCGATTACATTAGTGGAAGGGTCAAAATGATGAAACGTTTTAGGATAATTTAAAATGATTTTAAGTTGATTGAAATGCTTTGGGATTGTTGCTGGGAAAATAATAGAGGATTATGAAATTGGGATGAAAAAAGTTTACCAATCATTTGCTAAAAGAAAAACCAAAAAAACCAAAAAAAAGGAAAAAAAACTCCAAAAAAGAAAAAAAAACCAAAAAAGAAAAAAACCAGAAGAATATATAACCATAAAAAAGAAATTCGGGACATTTTTTTTATCTTTCGACCCATTACTTTTTACTCGTTACCTTATTTTCTGTTGTCAAATGAAGATCACTTTTTTTTCTTTTAAATTGTTTTTTGTGTAAATATCGAAGTTCATTAAAGTTCCTCTTCCTCTAATCCATTTGCAGTTTCTGATCTTTCTGTGATCCTGCTTTGAAGCAACCTCTGTTTCTGCTTCTACGCCAGCCATCCTACATACACCACATACCACCCAGATTACATATTCTGACACCACAAACACCAACTTCTTCAAAAACACCAGCTTCAAAGCTTCCTCAAGGCATCCTCAAGGCTTCTTCAAAACTCCCAAAGGCTTGGAAAAAGCCCCTGCCGCAGCCCTAAGTTACCACGCTTCTGGCCACGGTTGCCGCCGCGCTCAGACGCAGACATGCATCGGTGACGCAAGCCCACTTTAAGCCAGCACGGCGGGCCTACAGACGCGGTGCAAACAGCCAAGTAGTTACGCCTGCTAAGACCGTTGTCCACAGCTGCATGCGTGTTATGCGAGTTGTGGCGGCGAAACACGCTTGAACTGCCCTTTTGGGACGACATATTGGGCTCAAACAGGCCGGAACTGAGCGGCGGTCGAGTCAGATCGGGCAGGAGGCCCTGAAGAGGCAGGAGAGCGAAACTGGGCCTAGACTGTTTCAGAAGCCAAAAACCAAAATGGGCTTAACCTCCATTTTCTGCTTTTATGGCTTTTTATAAAAGAAATACAATTTTTCATTTTTTTCATTTCCCAACATCTCTTCTTTTTTTCTTTCTCTCTTTCAACTTTTTGCAAATCTGCTTCTCTATCAGCCTTATTCATTCTTTTGTTTTCTGAGTTAGCGATATACTTGTGTCCTCTGAAGATTATATCAAATATTCATTCCTTTATATTTGTTCCAGCTTCATCTCTTCCCACAAGTACTTACATATATCACCCATTCACTTATTTTATATTGATCACGTCGATTATTCAAGAATATCTACTCTTAAATTAAATATTTATCATTTTATTTGTTTCAGAAACTCACATCTGAAACTGAAGTTAGATATCTCTGCCATATAATCATTTCATTCCTTTTGATCATATAAATAGTTCTGATTATATCCATAAAGCTCAGTTGTTTTTGTTCCAATAATCTTTCCGATTTTGCTCAAAACAATACTATCTATAAAGAAATATAGAAATCTAAAATTAGAATATAACCAAATTACATTAAACTAAATTAAACTAGAAAAATATTATTTAATTTCAACGATAAAAATGATTTTCAAAAATAGTTTTGTTATCGCTTCCTTAGCTCTATTGAATTCTTTGAAAGCTTCAGCTGCATGCTCTCAAGTTAGTGGAAATTACTACTGTGATGAAGCCTCTGCCATTCAATATTCAGGTGTTGGTTATTCTGGTACCTATAAAGATGTTACAAAGATGGACGAATCTTCCTGTGAATGTTCCCAATCGAGTGTTTCATTTTCCAGTGACTTGTCTCCATTAAATGAAGAATTAAGTGTTCACTTCAGAGGTCCACTCAAATTATCTCAATTTGCTGTCTACTATCCTGCCTCATCTTACAAAAAAGTTAAAAGAGATGCTGACCCAGTTCCAAAGGCTCACCACAGACACCATGTCCACAAGAGAGCTGCATCTCCAAAAACAACAACTGTATTCTTTGCTGAAACTGTTTACGTTGATAGAAATGGTAACACTGTTACTGTAACTGATGTTGATAGCTCAGCTCCAACTGAAGTTGTTCAAAGTCTTGATGAATCTGACTATGTTTCTTCTACTGAAACTTGGACCTCCACTTTCTATACCACTTTGGATGAACAAGGTTATTCTTTCTTTACCTCTTCGTTATCCTCTGCTTCTGCTTCCGCTTCTGCTTCCGCTTCTGCATTATCCTCATCCTTAGCAGGATCCTCAAAATCTACTGTTGGAGGATCTTGGTCTAGATCTTCTTACTATACCCCAGGTTCTGCTCAAAATCTTGTTTTCTTAAACACTTTAGGTGGTGTTACGGATTCGGGTACCTGGTCTTCTTGTTTTGGTAACTCTTTATCCTTCTGTGCTGCTAATGGTCAAGATGCCTCATCTTCATCTCAAGTTTTAAAAGAAGTCACTATCGGCTCTGATGTCGAATACATCATCTACTCTGGTTCAAAATGTGGTAGTTCTTCTGCTTCTGGTGATTGTGGTTACTACAGATCTAACATTCCTGCTTACCACGGCTTTGGTGGCTCCAACAAAATTTTTGCTTTTGAATTTACAATGCCAACTGATTCTGGTTCAGCAACTGACAGCAATTATGATATGCCTGCTATTTGGTTATTAAACGCTAAAATCCCAAGAACTTTACAATATGGTTCGGCTTCGTGTTCTTGTTGGTCAACTGGTTGCGGTGAATTGGATTTGTTTGAAATTCTCTCTTCTGGATCTGATAAATTAATCTCTCATCTTCACACTGGTCAAGGTAGTGATGGTTCTTCTTCCGGTGGTGGTGGTTCTTCTGATTACTTTACAAGACCAACCTCTTCTTCAATGAAGGCTGTAGCTGTTTTAAGTGGCTCTTCTATCTCCATTGTTAAAGTTGATGATTTCGATTTCTCTTCTAGTTTGGATGAATCAACTGTTAACGGTTGGTTGTCAAAATCATCTTCCAATGCTGTTTTACTTTAATTCGAGTTCTCTTCAAATTGTTTTTGTTAAAAGAATAAAAACTTTCTTTTTTCTCTTGAAATCATTTTACACTCAATTATTAAAACTAGTTCATCTTATTCTACGTTTTACTTTTACTATTACTATTATTACTACAATTCTTTTTTTTAATTTTTTAATTTTTTTTAAATTAATTTAATTCCAAATTAATTCTTTTTTTGATTAGTTTTTTTTGTGTTGTCTTGTTACTATAAATTATTTGTGTACTTTTGGATATTTTTTATAAATAATGTTGTATCTTTTGGTTTAAAAACTTTTACTAAATGATAATGAATAAATTAAACAATCTACTTTGATTTACTTTCATCAAGCTTCTATTTCAATCCGCTCTATTCTGTTTTTGAATTATTCTTACGCCCAATAAATAATTTAACAGTTTTCTCAATTATTTTATTATTTTTTTATTTTATTTTATATTTTATATTTTATCTTACTATTTTACCATTTTACTGTTTTTTACTCTACTGCTGATTTGATTAGACTCTCTCAAATGCCAATGCTCATTATCGATGATATCAGTCACAAGAACCATAATAACACCAGGTCAATAATCATCATCATTCCATTTATTAAACAAATGAAATGTTATAGCTCACCAACTCCCTCTTCTTGCCTGAATTCTCTCTGGTTTTTAATGCAAAATTCCCACGATTAAACATCTTAAAGTTAAAAACTAGTCGACGGTCCGTCAACCGCAAAAGATCATTTCGAAAACACACGGGATAGGTAATAGCTATTGCTCAATTCCGCAAATCCCGTAAACGGCATCTACGTGCTCGAACATATCCCATCGACCGGATGATGACTCAGTGCTGATTCAGCAAAATGACTCGGAACTATCAAAATCGGGCCAGAGTAACGTTTTGTCGTTTCTTATCATCTCACTCATTGGAGAGAAATCCCTAACATCAAAATTCAAAATTCAATACACCAACATCAGATTCTTTCGATTATTTGTTTTTTCCTTTTCAATTGAGAAATTGTCAGTTCGTGATTTTCATTATTTATTATTATTATTCTCTTAATCTGCAAAGAAAATTTTCCTCTTTCTTTTTCTTCATCCTATAAACTCTTATAAACTTCTAGATATTTGCAGCATTCAAAAATGATATCTCCTGCCGTTGGTCGTTCAATTCAAAGAAATACTTTTTCTCCATTATTAAAAAACCAATCCTTTGTTAAACCGTCCCATTTTTTTTTAAAATCTTCAATTAATTCTAACAATTTCAACAATTTTAATTACAACTCATTTTCAATCTCAAAAAGATTCAACTCATCCGACTCATCCCTTAATGTTTTAAATAAATCATCTTTACCTTTCACCTATTCAGATGGTCCTGTTACTTTAAGATTCACTCCTGAACATGAATGGGTCGCTTTGCACCCTGATGGAACTTCTTTTATTGGTATTACAAAACATGCTTCTCACGCTGTTGGTGATATTACCTTCGTTGAACTTCCATCAATAGACACTGATGCTGTTAAAGGCGAGGTTCTTGGTTCTGTTGAGAGTGTCAAATCTGCTAATGATGTCTATTTCCCAGTCAATGGTAACGTTGTTGATGTAAATTCACCACTTGAAGATGATCCTTCTCCAGTATCCACTGATGCAATGGGTGATGGTTGGTTAGTAAAAGTTGACCTAGTAGATTTAGAAGGTACCCAAAAAGACACAGAATTAATGACTGAAGAAGCATACAAAGACTTCCTTGAAAACGAAGAACACTAAATATCCCACAATATATATTCTTTTATCTATATAACTCAAAAAAACATCATGTTGGCAATTCGCCAATCAAAGTGACAAATTAGTTCCATCTCATTGGGTGATGCATGCACACGCATGGCTTGCATGAGAAATGTTCCACCTCCATGGATTTATTTTTTTTGACATGAAAAAAAAAAAATAAAAAAAAAATTCGTTTTAGGCCCATTTTGACTAATAATTCTTATCATTATTTCTTTAAACTATATTATAACTTCAATAGATTGGAGTAAAAATCGTTTCTAGACTTTTTTTTTTCTTATCTATTTGTTTATTTCACAATGTCTACTATTACACAAACACAAACAATTCGAATAAAATCGAAACCAAAAAATCAGTTGCCTGAAAAAGAACGTTTTTTGAAAACTTGTTCTGAGGTATCTCTAGAATTAGTAGCTTCATTACAAGACTCAAAGGATATCAATTTAAATGGCTTAATAATAAAGTATTCGAAAAAGTATAAACTAAAAAGACAACCAAGATTGACTGATATTATATCCTCGATACCTGATCAATATAAAAAGTATCTTATTCCAAAATTAAAGGCTAAACCTGTTAGAACTGCTTCAGGTATAGCTGTGGTTGCAGTTATGTGTAAACCACACAGATGCCCTCATATTGCTTATACTGGTAATATATGTGTTTATTGTCCTGGTGGTCCAGATTCAGATTTTGAATATTCCACTCAATCTTATACTGGGTATGAACCAACGTCAATGAGAGCAATTAGGGCAAGATATGATCCTTATGAACAAGCAAGAGGTAGAATCGAACAATTAAGACAACTAGGTCATACTATTGATAAAGTTGAATATATTGTCATGGGTGGAACCTTTATGTCTCTTGATAAGGCCTACAGAGAGGAGTTTATATGTAATTTACACAATGCCTTGAGTGGTTATAATGGGATAAATCTAAAAGAATCAATCAAATTTTCTCAGCAGTCTTCTATCAAATGCGTTGGTATAACAATTGAAACCAGGCCAGATTATTGTACTGAAACTCATCTTAATGATATGTTAGACTATGGCTGTACTCGTTTGGAAATTGGTGTTCAATCAATATACGAAGATGTTGCAAGAGATACTAATCGTGGCCATACTGTTAAATCAGTTTGTAACACTTTTTCTGTTGCCAAAGATGCTGGATATAAGATTGTTTCTCATATGATGCCTGATTTACCAAATGTTGGTATGGAAAGAGATTTAGAACAATTTAAGGAATATTTTGAAAACCCTGCTTTCAGAACTGATGGTTTAAAATTATATCCAACTTTAGTTATTAGAGGTACAGGTTTATATGAGTTATGGAAAAAGGGACTTTATAAATCATACAATGCAAACGACTTGATTGATTTAGTTGCAAGAATTTTGGCTCTTGTTCCTCCATGGACAAGAATTTACAGAGTTCAAAGAGATATTCCAATGCCTTTGGTTTCTTCTGGTGTTGAAAATGGCAATTTGAGAGAATTAGCTTTAGCTAGAATGAAGGATTTCGGTACTAATTGTCGTGATGTTAGAACAAGAGAAGTTGGGATCCAAGAGGTCCATCATAAGGTTCAGCCTGATCAAGTAGAGTTAATTAGAAGAGATTATTATGCGAATGGTGGTTGGGAAACTTTCATAAGTTATGAAGATCCAAAGCAAGATATTTTGATTGGTTTATTAAGGCTAAGAAAAGCTTCAAAGAAATACACTTACAGAAAGGAATTCACTGAACAACCTTCAACCATCATCAGAGAATTGCATGTCTATGGTTCTGTTGTTCCTGTTCATAGCAGAGACCCAAAGAAGTTTCAACATCAAGGCTTTGGTTCTTTGTTAATGGAGGAGGCTGAAAGAATTGCAAGAGAAGAACATAAAAGCAAAAAAATCAGTGTCATCAGTGGTGTTGGTGTTAGAAATTATTATGCAAAATTGGGCTACTTCCTTGATGGTCCTTTTATGTCCAAAATGCTCGATTGAACGCCGATAGCTGTTGCATTTTAACTAAATCCTTATCATAGCTCTATTATATTCCTATTCACTTTAAAACCCCATTGTATTAAATTACCAATTTTTTATTTCTATCAAGTATGTTTCAATAAATAAATAGATTTTATTTTTCTTTACAGCCTCAAGAGGAGTACATTGCTTTATGCTAAAAAGACGACAACAACATTCATTATTTTATATAAATTTATATAGATATTTCTATTACTGTATAAGTATAAAATTAGTTTAAAAATTAATTACGATTATGAAATTGAAAATATAACAAAAACAAATTATGGATATGTATGTCGTTTAACCTTTTCTTTCTTCTGATTCTGCTGAATTTTTTTTTTTTTGAAATTTTTACATCTTTTTTATATTTTTTTAGATTTT
>JAKTTS010000434.1:0-13867 GCA_030560485.1 Ascoidea tarda (nom. inval.) | reverse complement strand
ATAATGATAATAATGATAATAATGATAATAATGATAATAATGATAATAATGATAATGATAATGATATTAATGGTGATATTAATGATGCTAATTTAATTGAAAAAAATATGGCATGCCAAAATTTTCATCTGAGCCGGCCAACATTTCATATAAAATTTAATTATGATGATAGTGAATCAAAGGGGTTTATAAATAACCAAAAACAATTCAAACAATTGAGTATAAATTTACCTCTTTTTGAGAGCCTTTGTAATGATAATGACACCGATATTATTTTTCCTCTAAACAATAATGGAATTAAGGATAAACTTGAGAATCTAAACCTTAATGATTTAGTATATCCAGTACCCTTATCTTTGCTAAATTTATCGTACAAGATTGCTAAATTATGTAGTCATAATAACTTTTTCAAAGAAAAGAAAATCTGGGCAAGAAATTTTCCTAAAATACTGTCTGATTTTGAGGATAGATTATTAAATTGGAAGAATAATTGGAAACTAACATACTACGACAAAAAAAGCAAGCTGGTGAAATATATCTCGGTTTACCATGAGTTGATCTATCACAATATAATGTCCTTTTATTACAGCGTATTGATATACTATTGCCGCTATGTTAACGTCAGTTCTTTAGTCTCGATAAACGGCTATGTTTTGAAAACAATAAGTCATTTAAAAAAAGTCTACCAGATAATTGAAACAATGTATGATAATATGGATGGTGTAGGAGAAGGGAAACCGTTTCATTTTAAGCCATTTTTCTTGCCAATATTCTACGCTAGTTGCGAGGTGAGTAGTGACGCTTTACAAAAGGAATGTGAAGCGATTTGGGGCCATTACGATAGATATATTCGTCAAAGCAATCGATCGAAAAGCAGCGTTTTCAACAACAACTACTGGAAGGCCAAGCAAGTGGTGCATGAGATTTGGGAGCAACAAAACCAGAACCATAAGAAAGTGTCATGGATCGATTTGCTCAAGCAGTGGAACTTCAAGTTGCTCCTAGTGTAGTTGTCAGTGCTTCTGCTGGCTCTACTGTTTGTGCTGCTTTTGCAGATATCCGGAGCTGTCATGTTGGGCCAGCAAGATCCGGCACTGTGGAACTGTTCCAAGCATGCAGGCGTATGCAGGATCCAGACTGGGAGATGCATATTGTATACCGTTAGAAAGACACACTAAATCAAATTATTGATAGGCACCAAGGCGCTACTTCTTATGATCCAGCGTTAGCTGTCTTTTTAGTGGACTATTTTGCACTGGACAACTTATCGATATGTGAATTATAACTTTAACCAGAGGTTTATCTCATCAGAGGAGTTGAAAGTGTCTGAGCGAACCAGTCCTTATCAGATAGCAAAAACTCTTATTTGTATGCTTTGTTGCAGCTGCGATAAAGTTTTATTACCTAAGGACAAAACCAGTTACACCAAAAGTTCCAAAACTCGCCTAGAATGATTCTTTTTGATTTTTTCTCCACAGAACATCTAACAAAAGAAGAATAGTGGAAAACTGCCATCATATCTTTTTGCAAGTTTCGCTTGTATGAATTTTGCTTAACTTTCGTCGTTAATGCCTGTTTTTTTTCAATGAAATATATCGATCAACATTAGGGTTTTAATTGAGTATCTAGTTATTTAGAATTTTCATGTCCATCTGAATTGATAAGCAAAAGAGTTCTTATATGAATATCCTTGGGCGAATAAGATTATCTGATACCCAGAGGTACTGAGTGAATTCACTATCAACTTCGTAAATACAATGGAAAAACAAAACAAGCTGTTGTTGAGACACTATAGAAATAATTGGAGCAAAAAATCAATACTCCCCATGAAATTATATAAATGTGAACCATCGCTTCAATAATATCCGAAAGAGCAGTTCTGATAAATAATTGTCGAATTTTCTAATTTTATTATCTGGTTTTGTTTTGTTTCTTTCTTTTGTTTTTAACTCACACAACTCTTCATTAAAATTAAAAAATTAATTTAAACAAAAAAATAAAACTGATTCTCCAGGAAAAGTCGATACTGATCAAGACCTCGAAAAAAATATTGCAGTCGGTAAAGCATTATCGCTGCACTCAAGTCATTCAGTGCTCAGACAAGGGTCTGTTATTTTTGATGAAGGTGATCAAAATAATGTTCATCGAGGTTTGAAATCTCGTCATATTCAACTTATTGCCATTGCAGGATGCATTGGTACAGGTCTATTTGTCGGTTCAGGTGCGGCCTTATCCACTTGTGGTCCAGCAAACTTGTTCATGTCCTATTGTATTATTTCCTTTGTGATGTGGATTATTATGAACGATTTAGGTGAAATGATTGTTTATCTTCCATTAAAAGGTATGGCAATCAGTGGTTATGTCGATAGATACGTTGACAAATCCCTCGCTTTCGCAACTGGTTGGTGTTATTGGTATACTTACTCCATTGTTGTAGCTGCAGAATCAACAGCTGGTGCTTTTATTGTTCGATATTGGACCGATGAGGTTCATATGGCTATTTGGATTACTATTTTTACTATTGTCATGGTGGGAATTAACGTTTTTGCTGTTGGATTATACGGTGAATTGGAATTTTGGTTTGGTTCAATCAAAGTTATTACAATTGTTGGTTTGATTATTTTAGGTGTGGTGTTGTTCTTCGGTGGTGGTCCAAATCAACATGGTGTTTTAGGATTTGGATATTGGCAAGACCCTGGAGCCTTTAAAGAACACATTGTTTCTGGCCACACTGGTAAATTTCTAGCTTTTATCACTGCACTTGTTAAATCTGCATTTTCATTTATTCTTTCGCCAGAGTTGATTGCCATTTCTGGTAGTGGTGAAGGTACTGATCCACGTCGTAATATCAAAAAAGCTACAAAGAGATTTGTTTATCGAGTGATTTTTTTCTATATTTGTGGTTCCTTTATTATTTCCGTCATAGTAGCCTATGATGATGACAGATTAATGAAAGCCGTAAATGAAGGTTCATCAGGTGCTGCTGCTTCCCCATTTGTTATTGGTATTCAAAATGCTGGAATTCCGGTCTTGAACCACATTATCAATGCAGTCATTTTAACATCTGCCATTTCTGCCGGTAACTCTTTATATTTAGCTGCTTCTCGTTCATTGTTTGCTATGGCAAAACAAGGTTATGCTCCAAAATTCTTTGGAAATTGTAACAGATTTGGTGTTCCTTACTGGGCAGTGTTGGCAACAGGTTTGGTATCTTTATTGTCATATTTGAATTGCTCCAATTCAGCTTCCGATGTCTTTACTTGGTTAACTAACATCACAACAGTTGCAGGATTTATCAACTGGTCAGTCATTACTATCACATACCTTAGATGGAGAAAAGCAGTTCAATATAATGGATTATGGGACAGAGTTCCATTCAAAACAAAACTCCAACCATATGCTTCTTATTTTGCTTTTTGTTTTGTTATTCTTATCTCTTTGGTCAATGGATACGCTGTTTTCTTCCCAGATAGATGGAATGCTTCAGATTTTATTGCTGCATACATTACCATTCCAGTCTTCCTTGTTTTATGGCTTGGACATAAATTTTTTATTGACAAATCTGGTAGTTTCTATAAAAAAATTGAAGAAATTGATGTCATCACTGGTTTGGAAGAGGTTGAAGCAGCTGAAAAAGAATACCCAGAACGTATTGCAAAGAATTTCTGGCAGAAATTCTGGTTTTGGTTGGCTTAAGAATTTCCAACTCAACTTCATTTAACCGTTTTGTTTTGTTTTGTTTTGTTTTAGCTTTACTTTTTTATGTTTTTTTCCTAATATCTATTTTTCTTTGCTATTAATTTAATTTATATCGATGTTAAAACGTTAATAATCCGAATTTATTACTTATAGCTTAAAAAACGCTGGTAATATATATTAAAACAAAGACATTCTAAAATCTTCAAATATTATTCTTGAGATTGAGCAGTTTCTAATGTGGATAATTCGTTGACTTTAGTTCCTTTCTTTAATGTAATTTGTTTTTTATGAATTCTTCGCACGAAGTGAGGATTATTTAAAAATGTTAATAAATTTCGTCCAGAAATTCCGTTTTCATCTATCTTTTTACCATCCAAAATTGCGGCTAAAAAGTTATCTTTTTGTTTTTGTGTGTGTCGTAATGCGGATTCAATTGTATTATTTGTAATAAGTATATAAATATCGACAGAGTTAACATTGCCTTCTCTCTTGATTCTTTCAACTATTTTATTTTCAAAATCCCTATTCCAGTAAGGATCAATGAATATTATCCTCGAGAAAGGAGCCGATTTGAATCCCAAACCATGAGAAAACCCAAATGTGCATAACACAACTTTTGTCTGAATGTTACTATCAATTGTTGCATGATATCTATCATTCCTATCAAATCTGTCATATTCTATTCCATTTTTGATTAATTCCTGCTCAACAAAATCGCATAATTGAATGAACTGGAAAAATACAATAGTTGGTCGATCACGCTCTGTTTTCAACAAATCTACTAACTTTTGGATTTTAGCCGAATGAGGATAGTTTTCTAATTCCTTTCTATCATATTTGTAATTAATTGTGTCCAATATACGATACAATTCATCATCTGGAAGTGAACTAGGTTTGATTTTGGCTGTTCCTGAACCTAAGAGATGTTCATTTTCACGATAGGAAAACATTTTCCAGTGGGAAACTGCTTGTCTCAATCTAAACAAGGAATAGAAAAATCCTCGTTGATTTCCATAATCTGAAACTAAGCTTTCCGGTGATATGTCGAGAGCATCAATAGAGTTATCTTTTGTTGAGATTTCAGAAAAATAAAAGTTCAAATAATTTCCTCTATCAATCTGTTCAGTTCCATATTTTTCATTCAATGCAACTAGAATTTTGTTCTCGAGATTGGAATATATTGCACGTTCAAAAGGGTAAAATTCCACTTCAATATCATGTACTTTTATCTTGGGCTCGACAACTTTAATTGGATTAATTATACTTAAAGCCTCAGGTGTTAGACTTGATTTTATTCTTCTTAACATGTAACGACTTATTCTCATTCTTAAAGCATCAAGAATTAAATGATATTGATTATAGAAATAGAAATTTTCTAGCTGCAGTTCACATGCAAAAACCTTTTTGTAATCAAAGTTTTGTAAAGCTCTGAACGTCGACCTGATATCTCCAAGATGATTTGACATTGGATTATAAGACATTGCCCATCTTCTATTGCCACTCAAATTAAAACAAGCTGTCGTTCTATTTGAATACATTTCACGTAAACTCTCGCAATGATCAAATATGATTCTCCACCAAAACACCAGATAAAATGGTGAGTTTTTACCTTTTACGTTATTTTCCAGTGTGATATATTCATATGTAGTTACAACAATGTCAAACTTGGAAAGCACTTCAGGAGAAACAACTATAGCTGAGGGATGCCTATGGAGAAGAATTACACTCAAATTTGTATTTTCAACAATGTTTTCTTTCCAATTTACAGCACTTCCACGTGTATTTGCCACTAATAAAGTAGATTTGATTTTTTTATTATAAGCAACCTTGTCGATAGTTTTTTGATTAATATGTAAAATTGGCTCTGATTCAAAATTACTGGGAGCAGGATTAGCAATTATCAATGATAACATTTGAATTTTCTTGCCTAACCCTGTTTCGTCACATAAGAGACCGGATTTATAAATACTGTCAAATTCTCTTTTTAACATAAACTTAAGACCTTCAACTTGATGATCATAAAGAGAAACCCTTAACCCATCAATTACGTTTTTATTTGATGCAATTTTTTCAGTGAACTCAGTGATACTCTTAAGACTCTTCACAAAAACCGCTTTGGATTCACCTTTTTTCTTAATTTTAGATACTTGTATAAACAAAGTTTCTCTAGAATCACTGAAATTTCTCGTAATTATTGAGCTGAATCTGGAATGTTTAGTAATATTAAATGTCGAATAACTCAATCTAAAATATAGGGATTTAGTCGATTTTAGCGAAGGACCCAATGATGGCACCCTAGCCACTAACAGTTGCCGTTTCATTGTGGTTATGTTTATAAGTGGGCTAACAATATCAATATAATCATCAAGATTAGTTCAAATTGATTTGGGTTTTGATACTGCTTCAACACACTCAAACATCCAATCAAAAACGAGCAGACTAAAAAAAATCGGACACGTGTTTTGTTTAATGATTTGAATCCAGTGGTGGGGGTCACTAAAATTTTTTGAAAAAAAAAAATTAACGAAAAATCAGAGAAATTTAGATTGATTATTTAAAGATATCAGAAGAACCAAGTGAGATAATCAGAGGATGGGCTTAAAGAGAAAGAAATTGGCCGGTTCAAAAACTGCTGATAGCTTGAAGAAACTTAAGACAAAATCCAAAAATAATTCAAAATTCAAATTGCCAGAAAAGAAGCCGGAATTCAGGTTTTTAACAGAAGCTGAAGTTAAGAAATGCAATAAGGAAATAATCGAATCTCCCAAAAATTATAACAAGATAGTTTTGTTATTGAATAATTTGGAAAAGTTGAAAGAAAAATTTGTTTTGTTGAATAAAATCAAAGATGAATCCAAATTGGAAAAGAGTTTAGAACAGATATTAGCATTATCAAGATTAATTAACTTAACATTATTCAAAGTGTTTGAATTTTTCTTCAAACAAAAAATATTGAAAAAATTGAACGTTAACAAATTTATTATTAAAAGCAAGAATGAGACTGATGAGTCAACCAATTCAAAGATCATTTTAATCAATTGGCTATACAAGAATTACGTGAGGTATAAGACTTTGATTTTAAAACTGTTAAATGGGATTAAATTCGATAACGATTTGATTTTAGATGGATTAGAAATTTACATTAAATTAATCAAATTAGAAAGTGAAGAGGAGTCCAATTCTTTCCCAGTGGAAACATACAACAAGTTGATTCATTCAATTTTTTTAGAGTCCATAAATGGAAAATTATTAAATGATGGTACAAACGATAGTATTTTAGTTCAAGAATTTAATAATAATTATTTAAGTAAGTTTGATGATTTTAAATACTATTTTTTAAATGAGATTAATTCAGTTTTATCAGATTTAAAAGATTCAAATTTCAAATCAGATGAGTATAGTGAGGCTCAAATACAGAGCATTTTTTCTAAGTATTTAACAATAATGAGAGGAGATTTTATAATTGAATTGAAAAGTAATTTTGAAAGAAATAATAGAAATAAGAATAATAATCATGGAAATAACAGTGATAGCGAAAGTGATAGCGAAGATGAGGAAGAAGAAGATGATGACGATGATGGTATTAAAAAAGAAATATATTTTATAAAGAATCCTGTTTCAGTTGTTAAAAAACAGACAATATATTTTAAAAAATTTGAAGAAAACTGGTTTATAATTTTATCAAATCCAAATTTATTGAAAATTCAATTAAAAACCAGTTTATTAATATTGCATAAAGAGATCATACCGTATTTAAATAAACCAAGTAGTCTTATGGATTTTTTAACAGATTGTTATAATTTAAACGATGATTTGGTGATTCAGATATTATCATTGAATGGGCTATTTGAGTTAATTAAGGATTATAATTTAGATTATCCAGATTTCTATAATAAATTGTATAACTTATTTTTAAATCCGTTAATATTATCTAATAATTACAAATCAAGATTGTTCCGATTAGTTGAAGTTTTTTTTAATTCCACACATCTACCAATTAACTTACTAGCATCATTTATCAAAAAAATGAGCAGATTAAGTTTAAATAACTCATCAAGTTCAGTTGTTATAATCATTCCATTTATTTATAATTTGATAAAGAAGCATCCTAATTTAATGATATTGATTCATAACATCAAAGAAAATGAGAATCCAAATTATAAAGATCCATTTAATAATAATGAAGAGAATGTTTATAAAACAAACGCAATAGATTCATCTTTATGGGAGCTTGAGACAATGATGACACATTATCATCCTAATATTGCAACGCTCGCCAAAATATTTAAAGAACCATTTAGAAAGATGAGTTATAATATGGAAGATTTCTTAGATTGGAGTTATCAAGGGTTGTTGGATAGTGAGAAGAAACGAAGATTCAAAGGAGAAATAGGATTAGAATTTGAAGAATGGGAGCAAATCTTTGCAGAATATAAGGAAAAAAGCGAGGATGAAGTTTCTAACCAATCAGTTTATTTAGAAGGATGGAGTTTGTGAGGAAAAAGAAGAAAGAAAATTACTATTTGTTTGAATTGTCATCGAGGAAATATACGCAATACGATACACTGCGGATTTCGTATATTACTATGGATGCAAATTTATCGTAATGGAAAACCAAATCGAAACAGGTTATTCAATTTGAACTTTTGTATGTATGATAATGTGGACAATCATGTAATGACTATGCAATAAATATGTATGTCTCGGCTTTAAACAAGCTTATTTTTCGGATAAACGAGTTTGGAAAAACATCCAAATGACAAATGAGATTTGATGATTGATGAACCAACAGAAATGGATAATACAAAGATCTTCAACTCCAAAAATAAAGTAATATAAATGAATTAACGTATTGAAATGGAGTTTGAATTGAGCGTCATATGAGAAAAAGGGTTTTGTTTTTGTGAGTTTTTCTGTCTCTTCAGAGTACTTTGGCTGAATTTTATGGAAGATTCGATTGTATAAGAATTAAAAAAACAATGCTATTGAATAATCAAAGCAAAATCTATAAGTGCGGATTTGGTACTAAAAAGAAGAGTTATTATTAAAACGGTTCAGCAAAAATATAAAGCATGGTGATATGTTAGATTGTTTTTCATACAAAAATCGCAGGGTTTTTGATTTGAAATGTTTTATTATCTGTAACGATATCAATATTTTTTTATTAGATGGGTTATAAGAAAATATTGTTAAGTTTATTTCACTTCACATATTTTTCAGTAAAGTGGTTGTTTGGATCAGCAAAAAATACAGTCTTGAAAAATAGGATCTTTTGGAATTTGGTAATGAAATAGGGTTAACAAATTAAGAATGTTAGATTTTGAGAAAGAAATGATTAGATAGTTTCGACGAATTGTGAAGGATGAAAGGATCAAGATGAATATATTATACAATTTGGGATGGAAAGCAGATATTGGAGAGGTATGCAAGAAATTACCAAAATTGGAAGTAATATAAGTGAAGTTATAGAGAAGATTAATTTGGTTAAGAAATTGAATTGATTGGAATAGAGGTTATGGTTGATTACGTAGTGATTACATAATCAGAGTGGAATAGATCAGGTTTGTGATGATAAGCATGTGACTTTTTGTGTTATTGTGGATTTAGGATGTGTAGAGGATGCAGAGATTATTGACAGATAATCAGAGAGAGAGATAATAAATCATTTAAAGGAGAATTATTGATTGAAATGAGTTTGGAATTGGTACGAAATTTGAATTTGATATATGATGAATATAATAAGATAATAGAAGATGGTAATGACGGTGATGATGAGGATCCAATTGCGTTTTTGAACTGTTTAATAAGCGAGAGTATAAATAAAGATATTGATTATATTCGGAAGAAGAATATCAAAGCGAATAAAGAGGATTATTTGAGATTAAATAATGACGATGATAATAATAATAATATGGGATGTAATGGAAATTACAATTACAATTACAAAGAGAATAGTAAGAGCACATTTAATATAAGTATGCATCTCAATGATGAAGAGTTTGTGAATGATAATATAATGGGAGATGGCAAGATTGGTGGTAAGATGAACGGACTACATGATGGTGGGGATAGTTATATGACGCAGATGAGAGAGATCAAAAATCGAATGAGCAAGTTAGGATACGAAGTTGAAAGACGAAGGTTCGAAGGCAATTATGCATTGAGAGAAGTTCAAGAAAGAGAGGCAAGGGAGATTAGGGAGAGAGAAGATAAAGAGAGGGAAGACGAAAAAAAGGAGACAATAGAAGAAGATAATGGTGAGGATAAAATGGAGGTTATTAAAAAAGAAGGCGGTGACGAAGAGAATGAATTGAATCAATTAAGGAAGCGATTGTTATCGAGTTCCAATCGGAAAAAGCTAAAGGAAATGAATTTACAGGGAGAGGGAGAGAAAAACCTTGATAATGAAAATGAGATGCATGACAATTTACAAAACAAGTTGATTGGAGAAATGTTGAGTTTTGTTAATAATTTAAAAGAAAGCTCGATGAAATTTTCAGATAAATTAAAAGAAGACGAAGAATACTTGAAATTAAGTACCAAGTCAATTGAGAATACGCATTTGAAGTTGAATACGGTTAGTGGGAGGTTGGATAAATTTAGTAAAGATGGGAAGATAACTATCTGGTTTATTCTTTACGCAAGTGTATTTGTTATTGTCGGGCCTTTGATTGCTATTTTCATTATCAGTGTTGTTCGAAGATTTTGAACTTCAAGTTATATAATATGTTTGTTTTCGATTGTATAAATCAACCTCAAGTGTAATATAAAATTTAAAAGTAAACCAAAAAAAGATAAAAAAAAATAAAAAAAATAAAAAAAATAAGCGACTGACTTTCGATTTATAAGAATATAAGAATAAGAAAAAATAATAAAATCAAAAACAAAATGGAGCTGATAATCGCGCCATTGATTTGCTCTACCACTTAGTATACAGATTATATGGTGATGAGCCATTGGTATAATCTACCTTGAAAAGTGGAGATGAGAAACTACAGAAAAGAGTAGAAAAAGAAATGTATTAAAGTAAACTATGACAACCAGACCAAGTAATACAAAGGATCAGAAATAGCAAACGCTTTAAGTTGTAACAAGAATTGTGCACCAAGCGTTGACTCCATTCAAAACCCAAGCCGGCGCTGAGCACCGGCAATTTCCATAGGAAAGGGAATCGGTCAGAGTTTCAGAAGTGCTAAGCTTCATCATAGTTATAGAACTTGGAAGGTCATAGGGGAGGTAAATAGGAAGAAGAGCCAGCAGAGGCGGCTTTTGTGCGCGTGGCAGGAGGGTATCGCGAAAACCCCGCTAGGGCTCAAATTAGAATCACGTGTAGACGACGCTGTGCTGTTTTGCGCGCGGACCTTCGTGCGTAACCGTAGGGCTTCCTATATTCCAATTCTCAGGGGCTTACACTCTAAAACCGTAATTTAGGGCTTTTTATGTAAACTCGAAGAGAGCTAGAAATATGTATTGGAAGACTTGACCTCTTTCTTTCGAAATTAGTCAAATTACAACGCCTTTTATATAATTCTATGTTAGTATAAAGTCATTCATAATTGATAAAAATAAAATATTATAATTGTGGTTGTTTTGATTCCTCTGCTATTCTTGCAACCAATTTTCGAATGTATCGTTTTTCTGGCTGCACGAACTGGCTTCGAAGCAATCTAGAACTGTTTTATAGCCCTAGAGAAGAACGGTACAAACGGTACACCGTCAGAAATGCGGATGCACGTGCAGATCACGCGGTTTATCAGCGCCGGTAGTGGGGTACGTCTTCTCGGAAAAGATGGCCCGATGTGGGCAACGGAGGAGCGTTCTTCTGGGCTATCTTCTGGCTCATCTCCAGGCTATCTCCAGGCTCTGGAAGTTGTCGACTGGTAAGTTGTCTCCAGCACTATCGTTGTCGAGCTGTGCTCATCAATGTCAGCTCCATGAGTGATGTTATCGGTGTCTGCTCTGTCTCTGCTTTTCTGCTGTTTTTGCTCGGTTTTGGTTTTGTTTCTGCCAAAACTCGCTTTTGTTGTTGAACATCGCTTCCCAGCATCAACCATCTCAGGTTCTTCGTTCTCTCTGCTGCCTTGCTCAATTTGTCGCTATATGTTTTGTCTTTGCTAACTGCTTTCTTCTGTTGCTTGTCTCTTATTGGTGGCCCATCGCTTTTCCACGTCTTTTTGTCTCAAGTCTTATTCCTCTGTTTAGCTGCTTTGGGTTTCTCTTTGGGTTTCTCTTTGGGTTTTACTGGCATATACTCGTTTTGAGTTTTCAATTACTACCACTAGTGCTACTATCTGATCTTCATTTATTGCTGTTTTGTTCTACTCATTATCAGCTGAATAATAGCATTTATTTCACATTAAAGCTTTTCCGAACTGCTGTTTCAATTTTTACTTTGGGTTTTAGGCTTTGTTTCTCTTTCTCTTTCTTTTTCTCTTTTTCTATATCTCTATTTAATTACCAGCCTATATAGGCCAATATCAACCTATACCATATTTACTTCATTTTTCATATCCCAAAATGAACTCAAACAATATCAACATCAACCCAAATAATAATAATAATAATAATACCAGCAGCAACAGCAACAACTCTGCTCTACAACCTCAGAGGAAAAAAAGGCAATACAGCAGAAATGGCTGCAAAGAATGTAAAAGAAGGAAACTAAAATGTGATGAAGGTAAACCTGATTGTTGGCAATGTAAACATCTAAACAAAAAATGTATCTACGAAAAATCAATCAAATTTAGTGATTCAAGAGCTTTCACTATAAATTCAAACGACCTAATTAACATTTCTTCAAAAAAATTGATTCCAAATAACATCACCAATAATAATAATAATAATAATAATAAATTAAAGAAAAATTCACTTACTGATATTAATAAAATTTTAATTAACACTAACAATCCCAATACTATTAATAATAATAATAAAAATAATAATGATAATAAAAATAATAATGATAATAAAAATAAAAATAAAAATAAAGATAAAGATAAAAATAAAAATAATAAAATCTTAAATGATTTTCAATCTTTTGGTTTAAATAACCAGAATTTAAACTTTTCTTTAAATGACTCAATAAAAAATATCAATATCAGTATCAATACCAATAATCAAAATAATAATCAAATTAACAATCAAATTAACACTCATAATGAATCAAAAAATTATAACCATTCTCGATCTCACTCACAATCCCAATTAAATTCAATTCATTTGTATCAAAAAGAAAAGAACGATTCCCTTCTATCCTCCCCTTCTTCTTCAACTTCTCTAGAGAAAAATCTACTAAACAATGCCAATACCCTAACTGATAATTTAAATGACTTGATCAGTTATGATATAAACAATTATATCTTAAACTTGAACAACTACTCAAACAATTATCCATCAATTAATCCTTCAACTAATTCTTCAACTAACCCCCCAATAGATAACAATAACAACAATAGTAACACTAATAACTTTCAAAACTATCATTTAAATCAAAATAACATCCTCTATAACAACTCAAATAACTACAACTACCCTTCAAATAACAACTTTCATCAAAATAATCAAAACAATATTCCAAATAACTTGAACAATAATCAATACAACTTCTATCAACCACACACTTCAAACATTCGTAATGATTCTTCTTTAAACTTAAATCAAAACAACTACAGCACCTTCAACTTTAATAACAATAACAACAAAAGCAATAACTCTAACACCAACTCTAACAACAATCCCATAAATAACCACAATTTAGATTTCAACTACAACACAAACAACAACATCCCTTCAAATACCCTTAATTTCGAAATGGACGATTTCCTAAAAGAGTTACTCTCTTTACCTCTAATTTTCAACCAACCTCAATCTAATAACCGAAATGATTCTTTCAATAACCATTCATCTAACCAAAATATCACCTCAAATAATCAGAACCATCACAAAACTACCAGTCAACGCAGCTATACCAACTCTCCATTTCCAGATTACAATAACTTAAACTTTGAATATATAATCAAAAGTGATGCAAAACATAATTTGAATGGCTCTGATCTAACTCAATTAAATCCAATCGCTCTTAATGACTATCTCCCCCTTAACAAAATTAGTAACAACAACAACAACAACAACAACAATAATAATAATAATAATAATAATAATAATAATA
>JAKTTS010000433.1:0-13868 GCA_030560485.1 Ascoidea tarda (nom. inval.) | reverse complement strand
TGTTGTTGTTGTTGTTGTTGTTGTTGTTGTTGTTGTTGTTGTTGTTGTTGTTGTTATTGTTGTTGTTGTTGGCAATAGAGATAGAAATAGAATTGAAGTTGGAATCAGTTCTAGTAAAAGCATTAGTATCGTTATTGGATGAGGATAGGGATTTTGTTAAAAGTGAGGGAATCAGGGAAGTTACAGTTGTGGAAGAGGAAGCAGTGGTGATGTTTGAATGTGGAGAACTGGAGTCATCCTTGATCAAAGGCGTAGAAGCAGGCGAGGAGGGCAAAATTGGCGAGTTAGCAGAGAGCTCGTTTTGTTGGGGCGATATAATGGTTTCTTTGGAGGAAGAAGGTGAAGGTTGGTTTGATTGTGGTTTGAGCAGCTGGGACAGGTTTTTGGAGGATGAAGGAATATAAATATCAGGCTTCCTGGAATTGGGCTGCTTTCTGGAACTGGGAATATAAACATCAGCTCTTCTGCTGTAGTAGGAAGATTGGCCATTGAGGTAGTAGCCTTGCTGTTGCTGGGTCTGATTCTGAAGTAGGTTTTGATTTAGGTTGTGGGTCTGGGTCTGGTTTTGGTGTTGGTTGTAGAAGTAAGGATTATTGGTGGGCTCATAATAGGATGAGTGATAAGAGTTATGGTGGTACGTCAAGTTGGAATGGCTGCTGCTGTGGTAGCTGTTGAGCTTAACGCCATTAGTGTTGTATCTAAGGGGGGTTCTGTGGTTGTTTGCAAAATGTTTTTTGTAGTTACCAGATTGATCGTAGTGAGTATTGTTATCTTCCATGGGCATCTTGATTGTATTTGTTTATGTTTAACAACAGACAAAAAAGAATAACAAATCAAAAACAAATCCAAGACAGGCAGGATGGAGGCAAAGGAAAAAAGCTGGTTTGGAGGGACAAGAAGCAACAGATCAGAGCTGGCGAAGGACATACAGCAAATAAAGCAACAGAAGAATCAACGAGTATCAGCACCAAACGTTTGAGCTGAGTTTGAAGATGAAAAGAAATTCAACTGTGCAAGTCGAAATGGAAATTGACCAGGCCAGCGCTGCTCCCCTCGACCTCGCGCGGTGCTTAGCGACCGCCGTGTTTTTAGCGAGCGCTGCGCGCGCACTGTTCGTGTAGCGCCACGGCTGTCCTCGCTGTGGCGCATTGCTGTCGCTGGTGCGTGTGCTGCCCACCTTTTGGTGCACCGTGGCGCCGCGTTCTACTGCAACGTGTATCCGACGTTCCGGAGGTGCACGTCGCTGTCCGACACCAAGTCGTCTGTGAACGTCTTCTTGCACCTGTTGAAGAGGCCGTAGATGTTGCTGATGTTGGAGTATATGGTGCGTAGCTTCTTGTTGATGTTCTCCATCTCGCTGTATATCTCCAACTCCACCTCCTCCTTATCCGCTCTTTTGTCGCCCTCACTCGTTCCCTTTTCGTACTGTAGCTCAAACAACTTGATCATCTCAAACGTCAACTCAATAAACTCGTTCGAACAGTTTATAAACTGGTACATCAAATTGATCAACTGGTTGAATTGTTTTATAAATAATTTCTTCGACACTTCTCCAACCTTGCTTTCCAGCGAATCTTTGCTCAATATTTTGTTTCGCGATATGGATATCAAGTACTTGGAATAGATTTTTTCCAACTCGTCAATAGAATTCTCCTTTATCAAACTCTCCTCCATTTTTTCTTTAGGCATCTTGATGTAATTTCTCTTGTTCCGAATTATCGAGTTGAACTTATTGAATCTCTCGTCTTCATGTTTTTCGAATTCTCTTTTGTTGTCTTCCATAAATTTCCTTTTGGGCAAAATCACTTGATTATACCTCTTTATCAAACTCTTTTCTTCAGCATCACCACTACTACTGCTACCAATCTTATCACCATTGCCTTCTCCGATTTTAACCAATGAACCAATCAATTTATAGTAATTATCCTCTATTATATTAAACTGGAAAAAATTTATCATTTTATTCAAAAACTTCAAAACTTCATTCTTCATTATGTTCAATCTGTTATTCTTAAAAAGCATCCATTTTTTATTCATATCGTTTTTATTCAAAATCCCCCCATTTTCACTTCCATTATTTATCAACTTGTAAATATAACTCTCGACATGCTTAAACATTCGGTTTTTTCTCAACAAATTGCTTTCAACCCAACTCTCATTTAACAAATAATCTATCCTTTTCAACTTCCATAAAAAATTAAACATTCTCAAATACTCCCGTAAATTTAAATTACTATTCCCGCTGTTTAATATCAAACTAATGGGATTGTCATTTATCCTATAATCCAATGTAAACACATCCCACCCAATATTATCTCCATTATCCAATTCAATAATTCGTGCATCAATCCTATTCAAATACTCATTATCATACTTATTAATAGATGACTCATTAATCGAGTTTTTCAATATCTTGGTTAATTGATGCGTCCTCAACCGATCGGATCTTTCATCCAATATTCCAATAGAATTCTCTATTAACAAATTAATAAAATCTCCCTTTCCCATAAATAAAAAATCTTTCATATTCTTAATGTGCTCAAACATTTTAAATTTTTTAAATATAATCAAATTGAAATAGTTCAATATCTCCTTGTACTCAATTTCAATAATCCTTCGAAATTTTTTAAACTCCATTAAGTTGTTGTTATTCTTATTAACCTCAAAATTGTCGTTAGAAAACTGTTGATAGATCTTGCAATATTTCTCATTTATTTGCTTCAAATAACCCAACTCTTTACAATTCTTTTTTAAAAAAATTATGGTCTTTCCAATTTGATAAATCTTTTCACAAATTTCAACAGAAAAAATGGATTTCGGTATTTTACTTTTATCAAGTATCACATTATTAATATTAATGCTGTTATTAATACTGCTAATATTAAAAACACTATTACCGTCCTTAAAATCATTATCAGTATCTATAAAATTAATAAAAAATTCACTATTTTTATCTACCAACTCCCCACTAATTACCCAATTTATTATAATTTTCAAATAAGGTTGATAACATGCTTTAAAAAAATCTATCGAAATCCTTTGGACCAAATAATCGTTGAATTTGGTATAATTATAAATTAAATTCAAGAACTCGAAATCTCTCAACTGTTTTAAATTTTCATTTAAATGTAAATAAAATCGAAATTTAATAATTTCATCAAATAAAAATAAATATATTTTTCTCAAAGTCAATTTATTATTTGAATTGATTGAGTTGTTATTATGAATAAAATCAGAATTTTTTCTTTGCAAATCATCTATAACTTTAATATAGTTTTTTAAAATAATTGATAACTGGGAATAAAAACTCATTTTAATTTGTGAATAATTATAACTGTTAATTAAACTGTCATTGATTTTTAATGACTCGTTTAAAACTGAATGAATCAAAGCCACTTCTAAAATGTTATGTAAAAGCCCACTATTTGAATTATTAATAAAACTTGGTACATTAATTTTAAAGAAAAATTCGTCATTAATGGAATTTTTAAATTTGGTTAGTGGAAATAATTCCGAAGTGGAACCAAGTAAGTTGAATAAAAGATGATTTATGATTTCATTTTCATTAATTAGTTCCGGATTCTCTTTTTTAATATAATTTAAAGCAATTTCAGATAGAGTTAAATTACTTAAATTGATATTTGAGTTTAAATTTAAATTTGAATTTATGTTTGAATTGAAATTTGAAAAGCCAGTTCTTTGATTATTTAAAGGACTGGAATCTCTAGTAAAAAATTGATTATTATTGTTATTGTTATTGTTATTGATTTTGCCAAAGTCAATGCTGCCTCTTGATATGGGCCCTCTTTGATCGATTGAAGCCCTTCTACTTGTATTTCTTGAAATTGGAAATGAATTTCTATAATTTTGTTGATTTATTTGATTTTGTTGAAGTTGTCTATTTGGAATTTGAGAGGATGAAGTAAAATTTTGGTTTGGGTTCATATATAAATGATTAATATCAGCATTTGAGTTATTGATAGTATTGTTATTATTATTCGGAATATCATTAAAAGAATCTAATAAAGATAAATAATTTTCAATTTGGTCCAAGTTTTTATAATTAATTAATAATTGCAATAAATTTTTGAAATGAATCCAATGGTTATTATTATTTAAAGTGTTTGGATTGGTTAAGTTGAATCTATTTTGAAACAATATTAACAAATCATCTACAGACTTAATATTTGGATTAAGATTTGGATTAAGAATGGAACTGTGGTTATTGTTATTCAAATAGTCAATGTATTGTAATAGCTCATTATAAATTTGATTTAGCTCGCTGCTTGGAAGATTTGGCAGTAGCGACTTAATGAGAACCTGTAAATGTAGTTTGGTGTTTCGATTCAATTCCTGGGACATATGGGATAGAATAAAAGAGCTAGTCAACCAATATAATACATCAATAGCCTAATGCTCAATAAATTAGTGGTGGATTCAACGTTGAATATCCAATTCAAAATGAAAGAGGTTTCCTAAATACAAACAGTCCTTATTAGGCAATACCCGAACAAGACACTGATTAATATGGAAACATTGTATTTCTTCTAGTTTGGGCAGTTTCATAGCGAAAAAGGAAAGTTCCTCAATCAGAGAATAATACTGGAATCTTATCTATAACCACAATTTGGTTCGAAATTAAACTGGTAAAGAAGTCTCTTTCTTTCTTTTGCAAATTCTACTGCAATACATTGGGATTCAGGGGAAAATGATAGAACTTGAACATTTCATACTACGGTTCGAGTTAGGAATCAAAATTGGCTAAATATCATTAATTTAGTATATCTTTATAAAGCAAAAGAGAATAGAGTGTTGTAGAATATTTATTTAATGGTCAATGCTGAAATTTAAACTATTTTGTTCTAATATGTTTCAATTTGTCTGGACAATGCAAGAAATTATTATCGTAGACTTTTTTTCTGAAATGTCTTTTTTTTGGTTCTTGGATATAATATGTCCAGCCTTGACCTTCGGCAAATCTGATAGCAGCATCTTTTGTGTCGAATTTTAAGCTTGTTGTTTGCATGTAGTCTCCAGTTGATTGATATCCCATCAAATCATTTTCCCATCTATTGCTTTTCCCTAAAACATCCCAATCTAGTTTCCAGAATTTCCCGTTATTGTGACCTGACTGAGTAGCAGGTTTACACTCTTGAAAGATTCTAACACTTCTCTCTGGGGTACTGAGTTCTTTTGGAGCACCTGTGACGAGCTCTTTTGAAATAAAGGTTTCCTTGGGAGTAGTAGAAACATCAGAGACAAATCTGACAGATGGGAACCTTATGGCAGAGTTCACAACAGATCTAGCAGACTGACGGAACATTTTTGCAATTGTGTTCTGGTTTTATCGACACTTATCACAGACTCATTCAACAACTCTAGCTTCATTGGGTTTGAATCAAAGGTGGGTTGATTGGTCCGCGAATTCCAGTGAAGGCATATCCGTGAACACTGGTATTACAACGGCTTATGTAAGGGATACATCATCCGTAATATTTCCGCGACACACAAAGCTGGCTCCAGTTTGTTTACAGAAGAAGCAGGAGCAGAAGCAGGAACAGCAGGTTCTTGAGAAGCAGAATTCTCAAAAAGAGCAATGGATTTATACATTAAACAAGCATTAAGCGACATTTTGCCTTCTTACGATGAAGCGTATCCCAGCGATTTGATCCTCTATTGCAATTCCTATTTGCAACAATCCAAAATCAAACTACCAACACTAGATCAAAATTTGGAAATTTCAAGAACTTATTTCTCTTGTTATTTCGCCATAAATTACGTTATAAACAATAAACAAAACTATTTGAATTTGCCAACTCCAAGTTCAAATAGGTTTCCAATCAGCCAGAAAAATTTCAAAAAAGGTTTCACTATTTTTAGTTCGGCTTTTAATAACAATCAAAATATTTCACCAATTCAAAAAAGAAAAAAAATTGAAACATCTCCAATTTTGCCTTTGCCGGCTACCAAAAGAAGAAAGTTGAATTTTACTGAGAATAATAACAAAAGTGAAAACAACAACAACAATGATAATAAACCCACACTTATTCAAAACGATAAGACTCTACTAAACACACCCAGAAAGCAAAATCGATACTCTCCAAAAAAATCTTCTCCTTTGAAAAATCAGTCCTCTCCTTCCAAAAATTCCCCATCTAAGTTATCTCCATCGAAATTATCTCCATTGAAAAATTCTCCATTAAAATCAAACCCAAACAATAAAAATGAAGTATCAATCAAAAAAATCATTGAACTATGTAATTACTTCAAAATTCAAAATTTTATCTGTCTAAAACTAATTAAATTCTTCAAAAAATTTCAAAAGAAATTTAAAAATCAAAACTTCTTGTTATTATCCTTAATATATATTCTTTACTTTACCATTTATAATAAAATTTTAATCAAAAATTTTAGTTTATTCAATATTTTTAAGAAGAATTTATTTAATAATTTTCAGATATCTTCAGCAAATATCAATGATACAGACTTAAAATTTTGGATAAATTTATCCTTCAATTTAATCAAAAATGAAAAATGGTTTAAATCTTTACAGTTCAAATATCAATGCGTCAATTTAGATAGTATTTTCACTAACAACCTGAATAATAGCAATCATACAAGTGACAGTAGTTACAACTACCTTTATAGCATGGGCGACCTACTCACCCCCTCTTCAACACCAGATATAAAAGACTCTCTTTTAGAATACAAAAACTGGACCATTGAAATAAAAAAAAACTTGCTCTCTCTCCAAAACTCTTTGTAATTATATACTATTCTATATTTAAACCAATAGCAAATAATAAATAAATTATAGACTCAAATCAAAAATATTAACTTTTTGGATTGGCCCACAAAGTTGGTCTCAAACTTTATTCTATTTTTTTTTTTTTTTTGAAAATTTCAAACTGAAAATTTTTTATCCAACAAAAACAATCGACTAAAACATCATCAACAGTTCATCTGTTTATACATAATATTTTTCAAGAAAATGGATATCCACCGTTGTAGATTTGTTCCCTATGAGCCCCATACAATCACGTCTTTAGCTTTTAGTCATAAATCAAATAACTCCTTTACTCCAATTGATTTGAGATTGGCCGTTGGTAGATCAAATGGTGATATAGAAATTTGGAACCCAAGGTTTAATTGGCTTCAAGAATTAATTATCAAAGGTGGTAAAAACAGATCTATTGAAGGTCTAGTTTGGGCTTTATGGGAAGATAATATTCCAAGATTATTTTCAATAGGTGGTTCCACTGTAATAACCGAATGGAATTTGTCAAATGGCTTGCCCTTGAAAAATTATGATTGCAATTCGGGTATTATTTGGTCAATAGATATAAGTGATGATTCAAATCATTTAATTGTTGGGTGCGATAACGGTTCTGCTGTTCTTATCGATATTTCTGGTGGTCCTGGCTCATTAGAACATGACTCAATTTTACAAAGACAAAATTCAAGAATTTTATCAATAGCCTTTAATAAAAATAAACAAGTTATAGGTGGTTGTGCTGATGGCAGAATTAGATGTTGGAGTGTTAATGGGATCAACAAAGGCAAATTATTAGCAACAATGAAAGTCGATAAATCGAAAGTTGAAAGCACGTTGGTTTGGTCAATATTAGTATTGCCTACTAAAAACTATATTGTTAGTGGTGATTCAACTGGTTCAATTAAATTTTGGGATTTAACTCATTTCACTTTAAGGCAATCTTTTAAAATATCAGAATCGGATATCTTAACTTTAGCAAAGGATTTCACTGAAGAAAACGTCTTTTGCGCCGGAATTGATAGAAAAATCTACTCTTTTGATTTAGTGGAAGTCGCAAGAAATAATCAAAAAAGTCAGTCAAAAAATATTCAATGGATTAACTCCTACAAAAGATTATGCCATTCAAATGATATAAGATCGATTGCTTCTTTTGAGTCGAAATTTTCAAATTTTTTAGTTTCTGGTGGTGTAGAAAAAACTATAATTATAAATTCAATAAAAGAATTCAATTCAACTCCTTTTAAGAAAATTCCAATTACTCAACAATTGGAACAAAATTTAATTGTCAACTCTTTGAAAAAATTTATCATAATCTGGCAAGATCAAACAATTAAAATTTGGAAAATTTTTTCCCCGGATAATTATAAACTAATGTCTAAATTATCTTTATCTGAAGACCAGAATATTTCATCTTGTTCAATAACAAATGATGGGAAATATTTAGCTGTATCAACTTTATCATACATTAGGGTTTTTAAATTAACCGAATTTAAAACAATAGATAATAAACCAAGATTAAAAATTAAGAAATTAAGAGTTTTAAGTGAACAATTGAATGAGTATAGTGGGAAGTTGATAAAATTTTTAAATAATGACAACAATACATTAATAATTTTAACAACAGATAATGAGATTTATAAAATAAGTTTTAATATTGAACATTTTGAAAATGAAGAGAATATTGATAATATTGATGATTTGATAATCAATCCGGTTGAATTAGAAATATCTGAAAACAAAAAATTCAAATCAAAATTTCAGTATCTTCTAAATATTAAAAACCTAAAAATCTCTAAAGATAATAAATATATAACAGTTTCAAGATTTTCAGGTGAAATCAATATCATCTCATTAGAAAGTAATGAATCGTTTCAATTGACTAAATTATCTGTTCCTCCTTGTGATATTGAATTTACTAATAGAAATACGTTAATAGTAATAGCCATTGATCATAAAATATATGAATTCAATTATTTATCTATTATATTATCAAAAACAACTATTGAAATCAATGACAATGATAATAATAATAATAATAATAATAATAATGGTAATTCTAACAATATATCATTATTAAGTGAATGGTCAAAGAATAATTCTGAATATTTGCCAACAAGTTTTGTTTTGTTGGAGAATAAATGTTGTGGTATATTTACAGACAGTATTTCAAAAGATCGTATTTGGTTTTGGGGACCAGATTGGATAGTATTTTTTGATTTATCATTTAATATTAGAGATGGATTAGTTGAAAATGAAAAGGGCGTTGAAAAGAGATTTAAGGGGTTAAGCGTATTAGAAAATGAAGAATTGTTGTTAGAAGATAGGGATAAGGATAATAAGAACAATAATTTAGAAAATGATGAAGATATGGATGAGGATATGAATCTATTAGAACTCTTAAATGAGAAAAGCAATAGAAAAGTCTCTAATTCAAGTACAAAAGCGTATTGGTTCAGTGATAGATATAATTTCATTTTATTTGCAGATAGCTTTGGAGAGAAAGAGATTGCAGTTATTGAGAGAAACGAGAATATATTACGAAAAACACCGGCATTTAAATCTCGTAGTATTAATGTATAAATGATTTATAGAAATGAGTAATTTTAATTTAAGAGGTTAAGGTATTGCTATATTTTCTTTTTTTATTTTTAGTTTGGTTTAAATATTTAAATTTATAAATTTGAGTTGACGAATTTATAAATTGTTGAATGTTATCGTGAAATATAATCGAGTTGTAATTGTAATGATTGAACTGGTTTTCAATTGGTAAGTTTGGGATATTTTTTGGGTCAAATATTATGATATTTGAGTCGATTTGATACTGATTAATTTCGTGAAATAAATTGTAATTCAAAGGCATAATTGGATCTAAATAGTCATCAAATTCGTATTCGATATTATTGATTATTGTCTTGTTATTGTTATTATTGCAATTCTTATTTTTATCATAGTATTTTGAATAATTTCCATGTCCAAAAAATTGAATAAAATCTTCACTTGACAAAAACTTGTGGAAATTGATTTTTGGCAATTCATTATATTTCAATATTCTAGGATTTGATAAGGAAGTTTGAGGATTTGGAGACTTGACATTCTGTTGGACATAAAATTTTCTTAACAAAATAATCGCCTCTTCTTTACCAATTCCGGGATAAGATCGATAAATTGGCAAGTGTGGGTTTAAATGAGAATCATTATTAATTGACAATATAGAACCATTTCCACCAAACCTATCGTTGGTGCAACCAAAAAAAACTCTTCCCAAGCCAAGCTGCCTCAAAGCTGAAGCACACATTATACAAGGCTCGACAGTGACATATAAATCTATTTTGGCAAATAAAGCTTTCACATTAGAAACATAATCAGCTTTGTCTTGAGCAGTCTTATTGGGTAGATCTAGTAGGTTGAACTTCTTCAATATCTTGTTGATCCCAATCAACTCAGCATGGGTAATTCCAGATAGAGACTCATTAGTTGAGTTGGAGCCAGTAGCTATCACCTCATTGTCGCTATAAACAAAAATACAGCCCACAGGCACCTCATTTTGAGAGAGAGCAAACTCAGCTTGGTTCAATGCCAATCGCATGAACTTGAAACTGCCCACCAACAGGTCTTTTGCTGCAACAGGCCCACTGTCGACAACCATCTCCAGAGCCATGTCTCCTTCACTCGCGTTGTGCGCCATTCTGCCCACGCCCCACAGGAAGCAGAAACACCAAAAGCACTAAAGCTCCAGAAAAATTGCAGGCCGAGTCAGACCCCCAGTTGTGGATCATGCAGTGAAGCGCTCTCCAACGCGCTCCAACGCGTTTCATCGAATTCCAGCTCCATTTTTTCATCGTTTTTTAATCGAATAAAAAACTAGAACTGATGTTTTTTGAGCAATAGCGACACTGTTGATTCCCTTCTTTTGATTCGCTTCGCTTTTATTCTGTTATTTGTCTACTATCTGTAACTTGCTTGTGTTTTTTGTGGGATCTTTTTTTGAATTCTTCTCAAATCTTTTCAGATCTTTCACCATCTTTCTCATTTCTGTTGCCAATCATGAGTTCTAACGATAAATATTCCACTCCTTTATCCTCCAGATATGCTTCTGAGGAAATGTCCCATATTTTCTCTGTGAGAAACCGTTTTTCTACCTGGAGAAAGTTGTGGCTAACTCTTGCTAAGGCTGAAAAGTCTTTAGGTTTGGATATCATCACCGATGAGGCAATTGCACAAATGGAAAAACATTTGATTATTACCGATGAAGAACTTGAGGCTTCCAAAAAACAGGAAGCTATTGTTAGACACGACGTTATGGCCCATGTTCATGTTTTTGGAGAAACATGTCCTGCTGCTGCTGGTATTATTCATCTTGGTGCCACCTCCTGTTATGTTACTGATAATGCTGACTTGATCTTCTTAAGAGATGCCTATGATATTTTGATTCCAAAGTTGGTCAATGTTATCGACAGATTGTCAAAGTTTGCCTTGACTTATAAAGATTTGCCTGTTTTAGGTTGGACCCATTTCCAACCTGCACAATTAACAACGGTTGGTAAAAGAGCTACACTATGGATTCAAGAATTACTATGGGATTTAAGAAACATGGTTAGAGCTAGAAATGATATCGGCTTGAGAGGTGCAAAGGGTACCACCGGTACCCAAGCTTCATTTTTATCTTTATTTCACGGTAACCATGATAAAGTTGAAGCCTTGGATCAAAAAATCATTGAATTGTTAGGTTTTGAACATGCTTACCCAGTTACTGGTCAAACTTATTCAAGAAAAATCGATATCGATGTATTAGCTCCTTTAGTTTCTGTCGGTGCAACTGCTCATAAATTCGCTACTGATATCAGATTATTGGCCAACTTGAAAGAAGTTGAGGAACCTTTTGAAAAATCTCAAATTGGTTCATCCGCCATGGCTTACAAAAGAAACCCAATGAGATGTGAAAGAGTTTGTTCATTGGCTAGACATTTATCTGGTTTATTCAACGATGCTGTTCAAACTGCTTCTGTTCAATGGTTTGAAAGAACATTGGATGACTCCGCCATTAGAAGAATCTCTTTACCATCTGCTTTCTTAACTGTCGATATCTTATTATCCACCATGTTAAATATCTCTTCAGGCTTGGTTGTCTATCCAAAAGTTATTGAGAGGAGAATCTTATCTGAATTACCATTTATGGCAACTGAAAATGTCATTATGGCAATGGTTGAAAAAGGTGAATCCAGACAAGAATGTCATGAGCAAATTAGAGTTTTATCTCATCAAAGTAGTGCCAACGTCAAACTTCAAGGTGGTGAAAATGATTTAATTGAAAGAATCAAAAAGACTTCTTATTTCAAGCCAATCTGGGATGAATTGGATGTTTTATTAGACCCTTCCACTTTCATTGGAAGAGCTCCTGAGCAAACTGAAAAATTCATAAACAATGATGTTAAAAAAGCTCTTGCTCCTTTCGCAAAATACATCAATGATGAAACTGTTCAATTAAGTGTTTGATTTTAATATTCACACTTGATTAAATTCACCTTCTTTTTATATACTACATAATATCTTATCATATCTATAACTATAACTATTATTTATCGATTCTTATTCAACTTTATATTCATGCCTTTAATAGTTAACGCGCTTTAACTTACTTCAAATCCAGCACAACGGATCGCTTAAATTTCAATTTTCTCCAATTTTTTTTTTTTTGAAACTTTTCTCTGAAAGAAATTTATGAATATGCAGAGTATTTTTATATTAAAAGTATCACAATGGATAGTTTAGAGCAGCTTAACGAAACAATAGAGTTTTCAAAAAATCTCAATATTGCACCTGTACAAGAAGACGCTAAGATTTTAAATGAACCTCCTGAAAACCCAGATCAAACAGCAAACATAGATTCAATTCAATCAACTCAAGATTCCCAGACCACTCTAAGTAAAAACAGCTTATCAATTTTTAATCAAATTATAAGTGTTGAAACTGAAAATATAAGCAATGGAATTATAAATGATAAGTGTGAAAATTTTCATAAAGATAATAGCAAAATTCATGATAATCTAAACAACAGCAGTTTGGTTGAAATCTTACAAAATAAATTAAGAGAAAACACAAGTCTTGAAATTGTTTGTGATGACAAAATAACTGGAAATGCCACAAAAAAAAAAATCAATTTGAAAGTCGATCAGGCACACAATAAGATTGAATGTGAAAGTGAAAGTGAAAGTGAAAGCAACATCAATGATAATGGAAGTCAAATACATTATGAAAAAAACCCCGAAATCATTGATAAATCCACTCACAATGTCATCAAAGAAATAGTAAAACACGATACATATGATAACGATAATACCAAAAATGCTAATCCAAAAGGTGCTGCTGAAACAGATCTTAAAGATACAGATATCAATGATTGCAATCCAGTGAATGACAATAAAGTAATCATTATACTAGATAAAATGGAACCGGAAGATTTAGTTAAAGAATCAACTAAAAATCCAACTGAGATTCAAAGTATTAATCAGAACGAGGTTGCTGCTGGAAATCAAATCAGTAGCTCAGTTGGATTTCCACTTGATGCTGAAAATGAAAGTGTGAAGAATCTTGAAACTGACAAGAAGATTGATTCTAAAAGTCAACCCCCCACTATATGTATAGCTGAGCCTAAAAATATAACAAAAAGCACATCTCAAAATTTAACTAATGAATCTACTAAAGTTTATAATACTTTGAAAAAAGTCAATAAAGAAGGCATACAAAAAAGTTCTGAAAAGGAGGTGAACTCAATATTTGAGAATGAGAATGAGCTCAATAAAACTCTTGAGCAAAAAGTAAATTCAAACTCAGATGCAGAATCTGATTCAGAATCAGACTCAAGCTCAGACTCAAGCTCAGATTCAGATTCAGACTCATGTTCAGATTCAAATAATAAAAAAAATGACGAAGAAGCTGATGGTATTTTTTATGTTGACTTGGATGACTTAGATGACGAACCCAATTCTAATTTACCAATAAAATCAAGACATGAGTTAACTGAAGTTCCAGTTGAAATACCTAATACAAGCATTGATTTGAAAGCACCAATAGAGTATATTGGAAGAGTAACATC
>JAKTTS010000432.1:0-13916 GCA_030560485.1 Ascoidea tarda (nom. inval.) | reverse complement strand
CTGGGTGCTGTATTGGAGCTTTGCTAGCAAAGAACTGTGGGTATTGTCCTAAGAAGAGCCATACAAGAAAGGGAAATGGCAAGGATAAGGATAAGGATAAGTTGAGAGTGAACAAATTGGGCAGCGTGAACAACGCGGGTGGTGCAAAAAAGGAGAAAGAGGTGAAGAAGGAAGAAACGTCGGACACTTCGTCTGGATACGAAAACGACGACGAATTCTCGGAGGAAGAGGAAGAAGGGTCTGGGACGCAAGCGCAGGGTGGCGAAGTGCGCGAGATGTTTGGAAACGTTGGGGGAGAGGTGCGAATGGCGTTGGTGGTGCGCAAGGACTTGAAGATGACCAAGGGCAAGGTGGCGGCACAGTGCGGACACGCAGCAGTTGGGTGTTACAAAAGGGTGCTCAGCTGGGGAATGAACAACCCGTTGGTGAAGCGGTGGGAGCGAGGGGGCCAGGCGAAGATTGCGTTGCAGTGCCGCGACGAGGAGGAGATGAAGCAGTTGTACCGCAAAGCGAGCGGGATGGGAATCACAAGCGTGATCATCCACGACGCTGGAAGAACCCAGATTGCAGCAGGGTCGGCGACTGTGCTCGGGTTGGGACCTGCTCCCAAGAGTGTGTTGGACGAGGTTACTGGAGGATTGAAACTTTTCTAGCCAAGAAGGTGGAGTGTGTTATGTAAGCAGAAGGGTTGTGCTGATCATGGTGCAAATGAGAGCAGGTGATCTTGAAGGAAGCCGGATATTGATCCATGTAAAGTTAATTTAATATTATTGCCTTTTCAAATCACATTGATCATGTCATTTAATAACAGACTAGGAGATTGATCTAAAAGTACCTAATTACTTCAAACGATTGTTTGATATATAAATAAAATTTGCAAATGTTTCAATAGTACCAAATAGCAATAATATGACTTGATAAATCAAACAAAACAGACAATAAAACCGATCAAATGAGATTAAACGAGATCAAATAGGATTAAATGAGATTAAATGAGATTAGATTAAAATCTAAATAAAATTTAATTTAATCCGCTAATATTATCCTTGTAATTTGTTTAATTTGTTTTAATGTTGAATGGTGATGATCCTATAACTACAGAAAATAGTTAAACAGGTGTTGAAAGATCAACAAAGATCGACAATTATTGTCGAGTGTGGTGGAAAAATTGTATATGTCTACAAATCGCTCATGAATTTCCAATTGAATCCCCGTTTTGGCTCAAAATTGAATCGTTGGGAAAATAAAAGACAATAAAGAGTTGTGTGATTTGAGATTCTTGGGGTTACAAAATATTGGCGTTTTTGATTTTGCCAATGTCTCGAATCTCTGCAATTTTCCAATTTTGCACTTAAACATGGATCAGTTTTTAATGATTGTTCAGTGATTGTTCAGTGATTGTTCAGTGATTGTTCAGTGATCTTTCAGCAACCAGAAACAGTGGCTGAACAGCCTATCAAAGAGAACACAATTAAAAATTATTGAGCATTTCAAAGTGAGTGCCTTTGTTTCAAATCTACAGTATGACTGCCTAATTCAAAGCGCTCTGATTGGAATTTTACTCTCACCAAACTTGTTGGAATTCATGATAACACTCCGCGATATGCCAGATAAATAGATTTCAAAAGCGCAAATAAAGTTGTATCAGCTGGGGATAAATAGATGAGACAATCGTTTTTTGCCACTTTAGCTTCAAAATCAACGCATGCAAGTTTATCCTGCTGCGTGCACTTGCATCCTTGCAGTAGCCGATCTGCTAGTAGCCTTTTAGCACGTTTTGCAGCATTTGTTTCTTTTCATTCCTTTGTTTTTGTGCAACTTCTGGTTTAGCAGTAAATAGACTAAATAGCAGTGAGTATATCACTGAGCTGCAAATGGGAAATGCCTTTTCTTGCGCGACGTGGTCCAAAGAACAAACAAGAGCCCGCGGCTAGCTCCCAGGAGCGAGCGCCTGGGACCTTTGGGAATTTCCAGTGCTTTGAACAAAGCTCGATTCATTTCAACAGCTCGAGGAACAACCGACCGGCAGCGAGGTTGTCGCAGTGTGCTTCCACCCGCTGCACACAGCCGCAGAACACTGCTGACTGTCTACCAGGTGCTGACTTGGGAAAGCGGCCGATGCTACGCTCGTAGGTGTGTTGACCACTTTGGTCCAAAATGAACAAAAAGGAGCTCCCAGCACAGCTTATTCGAAGGCTTGTGCTGCTGCTCAGGAGCTGAAAAATGTCGAGGAGGTGTGAAACGAGCAAACCTCCCACCAGCGAAAGCCCTGGGCCTGGTGTGGCCAGCGAGAGGTAGAAATGCCTAGAGGGTCCAAACTGGGGTGGGTCCTCGGACGGTGACAGCAATTTCCATGCTATTCAACAGCTACGACAATTCCAAACAGCCTGTGTAAAAGCTTTAAGCTTCTCATGGATAAAATCGGTGTTTTGGTGCTGTTTCCACTCTGATATTCAGATTTACCATTTAGCATCCGCTGCTCTGTTTCCTCAAGCTTATTTTGCAACCTCCTTTCTCTTCGTTTCAATATCCACCAATATTCCCCATGTTGCTTCTTCTTTTGGCTTTCCATCCTCTTTGGTCTCGTCTCCAAGTCTCACTTTTAATATAAATATTCCTCCTACTGCTTCCTTTTTTTCTTTTCCATTTTTTTTAAAACAACTCAAAACCGGCGTTTTATAATTTATAATTCATAATTTGTAAATAATATTCCTATATAATATTCTTATATAATATTAATTATTTACCCATCCACCTATCACCTCTCTTCCTCTTCCTCTCTCTTTTCTTTATTCAATCGATCTCATTTTTCAATTCCCTTATTTTTTAACTCTGCCCACCCACCTTTTTTCTCTATCAAACCTTACAAAAATGACTTTGAGTATCGATATCCACAGAAGAAAATCAACAAATCTCTCAAACATCAATACTTCCTCTTTATACACTTTGAACTCGAACTCAAGTGACAACTCCTCAAACCTATCCTTCTATGACACAACCGCGACGAATGCCACTCTCACTGCAAACAATATAAACAACAACTTGAACAACTTGAACAATGAAAACATCCTTTTCCTAAACAACGTCTCCTCCAATGACTCATATTTCCTAGAAAAGATCCCAACCTCAAACTCAATCGTCTCAAACAAAAACATCATCTACGACCAAATCAGACTCAAAATAACCCTCAACCTAACGCCCCATGAAATATCTCTAATCAGAAACTCCTGGTCTGAAATGACAACAAGACTCCACCAAGCTCCCGCAAATAAATCAACCAACAACCAATTCAATTTTATATCAAACATAAACAGCATGGACTCCTCCATACTATGCCAGCAACTATACCACAACCTCCTAATAATGAGACCCGATCTCGAAAAGAGATTTCCCTCCATAAAACATCAAGCTGTCAGCTTTGCCGGCGTCATGAATACTGCCATCTTTCACCTATCAAATTTGAATCTTCTAGACGACTATCTCTATCAATTGGGTAAAAAACATTCTCGAATCCTAGGCATAGATTCCGTCGATTTTCAACTCATGGGTGATGCCCTACTCCAGACTTTCGAAGATCGCTTTGGCTCCCATTTCACTATAGATCTAGAAAACTCATGGTCCAAACTATACTCCTATCTAGCCAACAGCATCCTCCAAGGCGGTATCGATCCAATCTTAAACCTATCTTCAGACTTTATAATTGACGATATAATCCTAGATAACAATAACAATAACACCAATTCCCCCATTCCTACTACTCCCAACAACAGCAACAATAACAAAAATTATATAAGAAACTCACTAGCGTCTTCAAACACAAACTCAACTTCAACTTCCTCAACTCTTTCCAGCACTTTCGATACTCTCAACTCAAACCTCATTCAAAAGGAAAACACTTACTCCTCAATCTACTCTCCAAACAACTCGTATATTAACAATAAAAATCTTAAATTTAAAAATGACCCCAATGTTATCATAAACATCAACGATACAGATTATAACAGCTTCAACGACTACAGTGCATCCGATACCGATACTTCGGATCACGAATCCTATCTAACACAACTCTTCCCAGCAAAAACATATAAAAAGACTACAACCACTTCCAAAAATATCAACAATAAACAATCAAATGATAGACCAACTCCAATCCCTTCTCAAAAACCAAAACACAACTCTCTCGTTAAAATGTTCAAAAAACCATCTTTACCCAACATGAACCTGAATTTATTCTCAAATAATGACAACCTCAATCATAACAATGATAACAATAACAATAACAAAAACAATAACAATAATTACAATTACAATAAAAATAACAATTACAACTACAGTCACAGCTACAATCACAATGACAATAGTAAAAATAACAGAAATAAAAATATTACTCACAAAAGTCACTCGATTCCTGTAAATCCTTTACCCTTGGAAAACTACACCTACACCTACACAAACAACATCACTAAAAAAGTTGGTTTCACTGAGTCTTTATCTCCTAAAATCACAAACACTTCTACTTCTAAACTCTCGGACCCACTCAAAATAGATAGTAGCTTAAAGAGCAGATTATTTCGCTCAAGACACAGAATAACAGAATCTATAAAACCCTCCTTGACCTCAAGACCTTTTGCTAATGACTCAATTATATAATCGTTTATTAACTATATTCTACTCTATTCTACTCTATTCTACTCTACTTTACTCTATTCTATTCTATTCTCATCTCTATCTTCCCACAGTTCACTTATTTGTTTTTTGATCTTTATTTCTCGTTCTTTATTTCTCGTTCTTTATTTCTCGTTCTTTTCATTCTTCTTTTAATGTCACATTTCTCCCTTTGAGCCCCTCCAAAACCCCCAAATACCATTCTTTAGGATCAACGCACCGTGCTGCACTAACCGTTGCCAAAATATGGTCCACTATTATGGGTTGTTCAACTTCTGCGGTCAGCTGGCGGGTCACAGGGCTTAGCCTCTGTGCGCATTTTAGTCGCCGTGCACTGCTGAGCTCACACCTATGTACACAGGCATCCGCATTGGAATGCCTGTTTCAGCGCGTTCCATGTTACTGGAGCTCGCGATTTTTGTCCTGAATCGGCCAATCCGAACCTGCAGCGTGGTACCGCTCTCGGTGTCTGTTCTTTATCTTTCAATCGCCAATAAACTATTTAACCATCGTCTTTCTCTCCTTATCATTATATCTGCCATCTACAAGTTTGATTAATCACCATCCAAAAGAAAAAGGAGCTTCTGTCATGATAGTTTCTTGATGGTATTTTACTTCCAAAATGCATGAAAAATCTCCTAGCCCAACGCTTCCTCTAAATTCACAATCAAACCAAAAACTTCCCTTTTTTTTCATTCTTCAATTAAGAAAATCAATCAAGTTATTAGCGAATAAAAACTTTTATGAAAAAATTGCTATGTAAGTAAAATTTTTCACTAATCTACGAAACTAAAGAAAAAAAAAACATTTAATATTCAATATTCAATTTTCAATATTCAATTTTCAATGATTTTTATACTAATATATTTCTTGTAGTATTTTTGGTCCAGAAAAGATTAATACAACTTTAGCATTCATTGCATATTCTTCACTACTAATTTGTGAGACTATCAACAATGTTCCCTTCTTAGCAAATTCATCCAAATCTTTATTTTTCAGTCTCATTTCAAATCCAAGATCTCCTATCAGTCTTTCTTCGATTAAAAATGGAGGATTTTTAATTTCCAAGAATTTGAAATTTCTAAATTATTCAGACTATTCAAGCTATTTACATCGTAGTTCCACTTTATGGAAACAATTAACCAAATTTGCTTTTTGTTTAGATTTATTTTATTCCTATATTGCCGATGTTATTATTTTTAATAGATTGTTTATCTTGCCCTCAATGGTCCCTTCACTAATTGAAATCTTTGAAAAGAAACCGAATGAGCCAAGTGAAAAAAGTGAAAAAAGTGAAAATCTTAAAAGAAAACCAGTTTTTACTATTCAAAATCTAATAACAGTAAATGATTTCATCTTACAATTTTTTGAAAATATTGCGTTCTTGGGTGAGCATAAATTTGTGCCACGATTCACTAAAAAATCTCTCCTATACTATAATATATCTTCATTCATTTGGCTAATCAATTTGATTTTAACAATATATCAAAATTTA
Organism: Ascoidea tarda (nom. inval.); assembly: GCA_030560485.1. Taxonomy (NCBI): domain Eukaryota; kingdom Fungi; phylum Ascomycota; class Saccharomycetes; order Ascoideales; family Ascoideaceae; genus Ascoidea; species Ascoidea tarda (nom. inval.). Next base: position 7,756 of record JAKTTS010000432.1, on the reverse strand, counting down.
AAATTGAACAACTTCAAGTATAACCATGAAGAAGTCTTTCCAGATTTATGTAATATTCCTTTAGCCATTCATTGGGCCCATCCACAAGGTGTGTTGTCTAAATTTTATCTTGGCTTGTTTGGATTGTGTAATGTTTGGAATACTAACTCAAGAAATTGGGTTGAAATTCATAATTTTTAATTGCTCCTTTTTTGTTTTTATACACTATAGCATGTTATAATACTATAATAATTTATACTATTTTATACTATAATAAAGTCATTTGTCCATTAGACATTATTATCACTATTATCGTTATTATCATTATTATCATTATTATTGTTGTTACTATCATGATTTTTGTTATTATTTCGGTTGTAGATAGATATTTCGCGTTTATTATTGTCACTTGATTGGTCACTACTGTTTGCATAATATTCATCATAATCTCTAAATTCATAGCCATGTTTTTTTGTGCTGGCTGGATAAAGATCAAATATCAATATCATTAAAAAGACACCATACCAAAACGATAGTGTCCATTCAAGTGCTGCACTTTGAGAACGTAAACGTTTACGCATACAAACACCAAATCCAATTGCAAGACCCATGGCAAAGATACACCAAATTAGTTTAGTCATTGCTGACAACATCAAGTAGTTGTATTTTTTCACATTGAATCTTTTGTAATAATTTCTGCCCAATGAAAAATATTCAAATATCAATGAAAAACAGCTGAAAAACATGAAACTAATAAATATTCCAACCATTGTTATGTGGACTGTATGGAACAAATGGGTATCAAAAATTGAAACAAATAATATGCCCAATTCTCCAATTGCACAAAAGAATATGGACAAATAACTAGAAACAACTTCCTTTTTATTGAAATTTGAAACTAGTTTTTGTTTCGCTCTTAGGTGTCTCTCACAGGATAATGTTAAAAAGAAAAACAACCCTTGGAACCCAGCACAAGATATAAACAATGGTTTGAGATTTGTAGCTCCAATATCTGAGATGTAGACAGGAAATTGCCTAACGTCCATAAACCAATATATGGGATGGCCTTGGAACGACCAACAAGCCAACATCGCAATGAGCATCCCATACCAGGCTATTAACGAAGCCAAAGGCAACATCCACCAGTGGAAAATCTTCATCTTCAGCAGCGTTGTTCTTAAGATAATAATAGTAAGAAACAGTTGAGATGAGAATCTATGGTTGCTCACAAAACATTGACAAACCTGAGCAGCAGCCTGGATCTCTCACTTGCTCTGGTATTTGGCCATCTCACGATAAAAGATCTTGGATAGCCATCAATGTTGGCACACGATATTAACTTCCCATCCAAACCGATAATTGCCCAATCCATAAAAGGTTTGACGATATGACGATATGACGATATGGTAGTCTCTATTATCGGTTTGATAGCTGTGGGATTAGTGCTTCCGACATCCGAGCCCAATCCGCGAGCAAAAAAAAAATATTATCTCAAAAACCTTTGATAATTTTTCAACGCTTACTTATGTAGATAAAACATAAGTTTGCTTGTTGAGTATTTCTTTTGACATACTTCCGGTTGACACGTGATCACACTCAGAATTCGTAGTCAGCCAGAATCATGTTCTTTGCTGGATGCACTAGAAGTTTCTATAGAATCCAAAAAAAAAAACAGACTATCTAAACTAATGCGTTACCATAATATATTAAACAGAATTACTATTTATAACATTTAGAAATCATTTTGTAGTTTATTGTTTTTTGAACTGCAGAGGTTTGAAAATATTGTGATTACTTACCCTGGCTCATGTTTTTTTATGAACATAATCATGCTCGATGCTGTTCTCATGCAGGCTAACTAGTGTTTGACTCACTGTTTATTTATTAATTACCCTGAGCAAGCTTGTACGGCGATCCGTTTGTTTAGAAACGCTTTTTGCGTCACGTTTTTTTATTTCGTTCTCAGAGTCTGCAACCTTATTTTTGTTTTAAAAACGGAGTTTGTTTCGAACAACACAGCTTCGGATCGAACGCAACACAGTTCGGAATCATACGTCTCTGAACTGAACATGTTCAGCTCTGGTGAAACAACATTGGTAGTCCAAGAGGCGATTTGCAGTGTCGCCCACTGCTCTCCAGAGCCTTGAAGGGATGGGCAGCAGTCGCTTTTTGAATCTTGACACAGGCCTCAGCAACTGGATGGTGAGAGATTGCGAGAGTGGCTTTATTGTGGGCATGTTGTAGGCATGTTGTAGCCAGCTATGCAGAACATGTCGAAATAAGGCCCCTCCTCTATTTTAGATTTGTCTTCAAGCAGTGATATTTGCATTGCATATCCTCTAAATGTCAAGAGTCGATGTTGATTTATGCTGAGGTGAACTTGACAGATCAAGGAGATGGGGCTTGAGGTTTACAAAAATTATGGCGTTGATAAAGAGTGAGAATATGATATTTATTAGAAGTTTGTTTGTTGAAAAGGTGCTTTCTTTGAGTGTTTTTGGATAATGAATATATATGCTGGTTGAAAGTGATAATTAAAGTAGTTTTTTTGTTTTTTTTTGGACTTTTCAATGCTATATGTAAATATAAACAGATTTTTAGTTATATTTCTGGGAAAAAATAAAGTCACAATGACTCAAAATATAAATAAGTCTAATTAATGTACAAAAAAAAAATATAAAAAAAAAATAATTTTATCGACTAGTAATATATTTGTGATGATAAATTGAGTGAATGTAACAAAAACAATAACAATAATAAAAGTTAAAGTTAAAGTAAAAATTAAAGTAAAAGTAAATTCAGAAACAAAAACAAGTATATAAAAAAAAATAATTATAAATTAATAGAGAAAAAGAAAGAAAAAGAAAAAGAAAAAGAAAAAGAAAAAGAAAAAGAAAAAAAAAGAAAGAAAAAAAATCTATTTATTTTCAATTTTTTTGACAGTATCATAGCTTTCATAGATAGCTGAAGATGATGTGTTGGATGGATCATTGGGATTTGAAGAATTAGCAGACATGTTCGCTAAACTAGGGTTAATGTTTGGATTAAGATTTTGATTATTTTGGTTATTTTGATTAGTTTGATTATTGTTTGAGTTGCTGTTGCTATTGTTGCTTGAGGTGGTGTTACTTGAAGTGCTATTGTTGAGATTATTTGCAGCGTTGTTGGTGTTATTGTTGTTGTTTGGATTATTAGGAACAGCAGACTGGTTTAAAGGTTGATTATTTTGACCATTTTGAATATTTGACAACTGATTCATTTGATTGTATTGATTCATTTGATTGATTTGGCTAAATTGGCTGAATTGATTTAACTGACTGTTTTACTTATTTTGGTTATTTATATTGAGAGGAGAGTAGTAATTATGAGGTTGATAATAACCGTATTGGTAGCCACCATAATAATTTGTGTACTGTTGATTATAGAAAAAGGGAACATTATTATTTTGAACAGGAGGAGTTAGAGACGATTTATTTGAAGCAATGTTGTTATTCGGGGAGGCATTTGAGGGAGAAGCGAGATTCAGACTTTGAATTGAGTTGTTGGTGTTATTGCTGTTAAGATGATTAATTTCATTACTATTTGGTGGAACTGGGTTTAGTTTTTTGTTATTATTATTGTTATTATTATTGTTACTGTTATTATTACTATTGTTGTTGTTAGCATTTGAGTTTGGTGAGATGTTAGAAGAATTGTTAAAGGGAGTATAAGTTAAAGTTGGTTGAGAATAGTAATTTGAAGAAGGATTATCAATTGGGATTTCATGAATGACTTTTTTGATATCTCTAACAAACAAAGGGTATAGTAGATCTACTATACCTTCTCTTTGAGCCATAGCTAAAGCTCTTTCGAAGGGGATCCAAACACCTTTTAAATGCATTGAACCAATTTTGACTACATGTCTGATTTTTTCAGACTTTAAAATGCCATCTCTTCTGCCTCTTGTCATTTGAGCCACGTTTAATAGCTTGGTTCCATTGATCATGTTGTTATCTGCTCTTCTAACTACAGAGACGCCATTTGCATCTACTTGATAACAAAGAGTCTTTTCGTCTTCCCACATTGTTGTTGTGACTCTAGGACGGAAACCAGTTGGTTGAAATTGGCCTAGGGAAGTTGATTGACTGGGGGATTGAGATGGGTTTGATGGAAAAGGAGACTGTTGGTAAGGGGGGTAATAAAAGCCAGGGGCAGGAGCTGGGGCAGGGGCAGGAGCAGGAGCAGGAGCAGGAGCAGGAGTGGTGGTGGCTGCGACAGCAGCGGATGGGGTTGATTGGTAGTAGTTGCCGTAATGAGGATAGTTGTTGTAAAAAGTGGATGGTTTGGGGATTGTTGCTAGTTTATTTGAAGGAGAGGATTCATTTGGGGGACTATTGGAAGCAGGGTTTTGGGTTGGATTGGCAATGGGATTAATAGCAGAAGCTGAAGTGGAAGAAGTTGGAGTTGGAATTGAGTTGGGGTTGGTGTTTGAGGTTGGTGAAGCTTGAGGGTAAGATTGAGGATAGGATTGAGGATAGCTATAAGGGTTGTAGTAAGGTTGTTGGTATTGGAGATTGGATTGCATGTTAGATTGAGGCATCAATTGAGGATTTATTTGAGAGTTCAACTGGGGATTTATTTGAGAGTGGGTGGTTTGCTGAGAATGAGAATGAGATTGAGATTTGGAGTCTTGGTCTTGGTTTGATAGAGTGTTGGTGTTGGTGTTAGAAGTATTTGGATTGGAATTAGAATTAGAATTAGAATTAGAATTAGGATTAGGATTAGGATTAGGATTAGAATTGGAATTGGAATTAGCAGTGCTGGGTGTGTTACTGTTATCAGTTTTACTAGTATTGGTATTAGTATTGGTATTAGATTTAATTTGGTACAGATTTCTTGTTTTTGAGCTATCGTTTGACCCATTAGTTAGAGGGTTAGAATCTTGAAGAGGCATTTCGAGTAAATGGAAAGAAATGAGTCTAAATGAAAAAAAACCAAAAAAGAAAAAAGAAAAAAGTTAGAATAAATTGAAAGCGAGTTAAAGGGAAGTTGGATGGGAATGAAAAGTTTTAAGTTGATTTAGAAAATAAAGAATAAAAGCGAGATGGAAAAAATTGGAAAAAGAAAAAGCAAATTGAAAAAAATTGGACTGAAAAAATAAAACAAGATAAAAAAAATGAGGTGAAAAGAAAAGGAAATTTGCAAAAAGTTGGAGCACAGGAATGAGATAAAAAGAGAGATTGGGAAAAAGTGAGAGAAATGGGAGGAAAAGACGTGAAAATTTTTCAAAATTGGCAGATGGAAAAAAGAAGGAAAACGACAAGAAATCGAGAGCCAATTGAGCTGGACAATAAGAACAGCAAAAGCAACAAAAACAACACAAACAATAGAAACAATAGAAACAATAGAAACAACTCAACAATAGAAACAATGCACTGAAGCCTTCGGCAAAAAACCCAGCGTCTTGGAAACCAGTGCCAAACCTTAATAAGCACTGAAAAAGCAGCGGAGAAGCACCAAAAAAGCACCACAGGCACCGCCGGCAGCACCAGCAGCTCAGGTCAGAGCCACGCAGGCGGCTCTTGCAGCACACAGCGCCAGCTCTGCGGTGTAGCGCCACGCACACGAACCCCAGCATAAACGCGCACTGCGATTGGCCCAGCAGAGAACACGTGAAATGCACATGTATCAATTTGTGCAACCACAGCGGAAGTGCTTAATCGGGCCAAAAACCGCGTAAAAGACCGTGCGGATCCTTGAACGGAGACTTTGACGGATCCTGTGAAATCCATGGTGCTGGGCCTCACAGCTCCTGGCGCTCACACTGCTGGAACTGCGCTGACCAGCAGCGGCACTTCGGAGTCGGGCTTTAGCCGGTTATTTGATTCCGGCTTCTAACTTCCGTTTTTTTCTTTTCTTCTCACTCATTTTGCGATCATTACACTCATTTTACATATTCTGATGATTTTGTTTGCACATTTTATAACCACCTCCATCTCCATTCTTACTTGGTTATTTGTCATCATTTTTCTTACCAAATTCCAGTCAATCAATTGATTTCAGTATTAATTGAATATTTGGGCTCTTGAATTCTTCCAAATTCCACAACTAAATCTCTTATCAGTATATTTGTTCCATCCAACAAAGGATTATAAAGATAACCTGTTTTATTCTTAGTTTGATCGAATAATTGCATCATCCTAAAATCTGAAAAAAAATGAATACTATTAAAAATCTTTGGGGCTCCAAATCACATTCTAAATCGAATTCCAAATCTGATGCCAAATCTGATGTTAAACCTGATTTAAACAGATCCCTCACCCAAGCTCCTACTATTAATAGTAAAGCTGATAGTAGCAATGGTTCTGCTGATAATAGTCAATACCGCACCGTTGAGATACCAATTGAGTATCCCTTAGCAACTCAAGTTGTTCCCCCTGAGTCTCCATTAACCAAAGTCCAACAATTAAAATATTTAAAAGTTCTTAATCATTTGTTGACGTTAAATGATACAAACCAGCTTCAAATTGAAGAAAAATCTTGGTTAACCAGAGAATGCATTTTAAGATACCTCAGAGCCACCAAGTGGCTACCCAATGACGCAGTTAAAAGAATTGAATCAACAATCTTATGGAGAAAAGAATTTGGTATCAGCAACCAATTTGATAACCAAAATGTTGTTAATTTTGATTTATGCTCAATTGAGAATCAGACCGGTAAAGAAGTTATTCTTGGTTTTGACAATAATTTAAGACCTTGCTTATACTTAAAGCCCGGTAGACAAAATACAAAAGCAAGCTTAAGACAGGTTCAACACTTGGTCTTGATGTTGGAAAAAGTAATTGATTTCATGCCTCCCGGACAAGATTCATTAGCTTTGTTGATTGATTTCAAACCCTACAATGTTTTATCAAAAGAGGAACAGTCCAAATTGCCAAAGGTTCCCTCAATTTCTATTGGTAAACAAGTGCTACATATTTTGCAGAACCATTACCCAGAAAGATTAGGCAAGGCTTTGTTGACCAATATGCCATGGTATGCCAAAACATTTTTGAGCTTGATCCATCCATTTATAGATCCATTAACAAAGACCAAATTGGTTTACAACGAGCCATTTGTCGATTACGTTCCCACAGAGTTGTTGGATAAGGATTTTGGAGGGCAGATTAATTTTGTTTACAACCATGAAGTTTATTGGAAAAGCCTAGTTGAAATTTCCAACAAGAAACGCTTGAATTACATTAACCGATTCAACAAATTTGGGAGATTCATTGGGTTGAGTGAATTTGATTTAAGAGGTGAGCATAATATACTAAAGTACCCTTCGATCACGCTCAATGACTTGAAAGAATTGAAGGAATCGAGGAATATAAATTTGGATTTAAGTTCTGAGTCGGAATCTGATTTGCAATCCAATTCTAAAAAAATCAGTGATACCATATCCCAAAGAATCTATAACAATAATCAATTAGTCAACGGTGAATTTGTCATTAAAAATGGATTCACTAGTAATAGTAACCATAATAATATCAATGTTCATATAAATGATATGAAAAATAATGATTTTATTGAAAATCAAAACGAAATTAAAAACTCAGTTGGTGTATCTGCATGATATATAAGTAATATATAAGTAACGTTCAACTAATATCTAAGTAATACCTAAACAATGTCTAAATAATATAAATAATATAAATAATATAAATAATATAAATAATACATGATTAATGATAATGATAACGATAATAATGATAATAATAATGATAATAATAATGATAATAATAATGATAATAATAAT